>QDEB01113794.1:0-83947 GCA_004193795.1 Asbolus verrucosus | reverse complement strand
GTGTTTTGCATCCCAGTAGTGAAATTACCACACATGATAATAAACCTGTATTTTACCAAAGTTTCAAAGTCGTAGCATTACTTTTAATGGGTGGTACAGTTCATATGACAGTGAGTGTATGTACCAGTTGTATGGTATAATAAAAATATGGTTGAATTAATTAATTATCACCGAATTGAGACTTCATACCAGCCATCATTTTCCTTCAACTAGGCTCGACTTCAACAAAATTCAAACTTTACAATATTTGCAATCCAAATTGCAAATTTCATTTAGAACAAGTGATGTTTGTATGATTTGTATGATTTTAGATTCATAAATATAGAAATGCTAATTTTGAAAAACAAAGCTGTGAGGGTAACGGCAATATAGAAATTAAAACTCAAAAAGTGAAATTGTCTCTTACCTGTTTCTCAGTAGGTCTCTTGTCAATCGTTAACACCTTTGCACATGTTTTTATTAACTTATTGCTGTTTTAAGTTATTAAAATGTTTAAATAAAACGGAGAGACACACAACAGTTTGCGCGACTTTCGTCAGTCAAGCGCGTGCGTGACACAAAAACAAAAACCTACCATCACATGGCGGGAATATTTGAAAAATTAGAATCCCAATATAAAAATATAAAAAACATGTTGAAACACAGCAAAAATGTTGTTGATTTATTATATTATTTATAATATGCCTATTTTGATAAGCTGTGGTTATATCTTACTTTAAAGAGGTGGTTTTAATCGATGGTTGGTACTTTTTGTACCTCTATCTTTATTTAATCAATCTTCCCATCAAAACTGGTTATGCCAAACGAATCTACGATAAAAATTCAATAACATTTATAGCTTGTTATATCAAACATATTAACAGGAAAAATAAAATAATTCAAGAAAATCGTTAAATCGTCTTTGTATATAACGTTATAGTGGATTATTTTCCAAAAAATAGATTTTTTTGTGTTATCATAGATCATGGATGACATGTTTCGTTGTAATGGATAAACCCACCACCACCCGGCACGGCCATCAGGCCGGATATTCAAATATTATCAAAGATATTGATATCAAGTAATGATACACTTTTAGTCCAGCGTAATTACCGCGGTCTTGCCGCACTATAAATATCATTTTGACATATTTCAACAGTAGTATTCAATGTGTGATCTATCTTAAGAAATTTTCTGACTATGTGACATGAGCATAATAATATCGTCTTTTGTATTTCAACGACTAAATTTTCTTTTTAATTTATTGTTTTCATATTACGAATTAGAGATTTGATTACTATACCCGTAGCTAAAATAACTAACGGTAAAATTGAAATTTTTTCAAGATTCCATAAATTTTTTATTGCAACAGAAAGTTGTAAATATTTTTCAATTTCTGTGTTGTAGGTCTGTAATTTGATACAGCAGTATCTAGGAGATATACTTACCTATCGGTTCTGTTTGTCAACTATAATGATATCGGGTACGTTGACAATAATATGTATATCGGTTAAAACAGTTCTGTCCCAATACAGTTTATAGTTATCGTTTTCCAAATAACTAATTAATGTGTATTCAATTGGTTTATGTTCATGTATTAAATTATATTTTAAAGCCAGTTGTTGATGAATCATTTTGGCAAACATATCGTGTCTTTTTTTGTATTCGGTTTGTACCAAAACAGAGCAAGATGAAATTATGTGTTCAATTGTCTCTGATCCTCCGTTACAAATCCTACCTCTGTCATAAGAAAAGATGTTGTTCTGACCATTTTACCGGTCAGGAAGGCTATTTTCACTACGGATACAAACATATCAAGTAATGATTTAATACCAGTGATCACATATCTGAAATCGCATCCAGAAATGGGTCCGGGCCTATGTTGCTTAACTTCGGAAGTCAGCATGTACCTAATCACTGTCATATGGATTCCACTTTTTATTAAAATATTTTTCCAGAATAATGGATTTAATTTTCCAAAATTAGCGAAATATCTCTGTTACCACAAGCTGAATAATCATCAGTAGAAAGTCAAAGAGTCAAAGAGATGCTAATACTCAATTTTCAAAAATATGCTATGGTGTCAATCGTCGGTTTGTCTGTCAACCTTTTATGATCCAGTTTGGTAAAGTAGGACCAGAATTATTTGGAAGTAAAGTTTAGTTACCCCGCCCTAACAGCGGGATATTACCAGCCTACCCATGAATCCATTTTCGCAAGGCAGAATTCTGCACCCTCTCGTAGCCAGGGGTGAACTCAACATATTGTTTCTAACAGACTTCTTTCAATCTTTCAAGAAAGTACTAGTTCTCAAATACTTTTATTAGGGTTTGTGGTCGAGACTAATCCTTTTAATATATGAGAAGGCTAGTGGTACCCATAAACTAATTTACTCTATTTCCAAATAATTCTGGTCCTACTTTACCAGTTAGGTCAAGTCAGATCTGGCTTTTTTAGAAAAACTAAACAAAACAAATGATAGAAACGGCACCTAATTAAAATACTAAGTGTTTCTACCAAATATTTTGATGGAAACAATTAATTTTTCTAGTTCTTTCAACACGATTTTGACATGTTATAAATTTGACTTAGACAAATGTCATGCATTCTGCAATTTAGTACCTACTCAACAGTTCAAACGACAAAATTTATTCTTATAGGTACTTAATTGTAAATGTGGAACTACCAATCGAATGTGTAATTTTTTTGTAAAAAAAATATTGAATAGAATGAATAAAAAGAACCACTAAGGTACAATTCATTATTTTACAAATTAATAAACATTTTGTGATGAATTTATTAAATATGTTTTATACCTCTTTCATTAAAAAGCATGACCCTTCTGGAAATTATTTCTACGACCTCATGACTATCTTAAAACATTCTTTTTATACCACGGCGTTTTTCTAAATGGCACGTGATTTAAGTGTGACCACGTAAGTATGTCATAAAATAATCAATATAGGTTTATTTAATGAGTTTATCGCTTTGTACTTTGACCAACATTCGTTGATCACACCAACCAATAAACCAACATTATATATGATTACTGCAAACCTGATAAAGTTAATTGTTATTACTTATTACTTAATGCATGTAGGTATATCATATTCATATGTGTATACCCGGTAGTCGAGGTGGCAAAAAGTAGGTGATGTTAGGCGACAAGACGTCATAGAAAGTAAGAACAATACCAAATTCAGTAAAAAAAATTTACCCAAGATTTAAAAAAGAGTTAAGGGTGGGTCTTCTAATTTTGAAAAAATAGGGATTATACTTTGAATACTGCGTATACCTGTTCAGGTGAAGTCTCTGGAAATCAGTTTTTTTAAGTAAGATTAATGATATATAAGTAACGAAATTTAATAAATTTATCAAATTTGGTGAAGAAATGAACACAAATAAATCATAACATTTTTTACTTAACCAATATAATAATAACAATGTCAATCTGGAACACATTACTTATTAACATTAATAAGCAGATTAAATACACTGTGCTTAGGTATAATCGGCTTTAATGGATTAACTATAATACATATTACTTTGACATTCATGAAATGGATAAGTTTATGCCAACCCCAAACGACGCATTTCTTTTAACAATTCGTTGCCCATTTGTGCAGGTGACTTAGTGACGATAACGCCGGCCTTTTCCAAGGCGTTGATTTTATCTTGGGCCCCTCCTTTACCACCTGAGATTATGGCTCCCGCGTGACCCATGCGGCGTCCAGGAGGCGCTGATAATCCAGCGATGAAGGACACGACGGGTTTCGCGTTAGGACCCTGCAACAACAGACGTGTAGCGATTGCAAATGATGGTCCAAATATGTTACCGAATTATGTTTCAAAAGATATTCAGCAGCTTGTTCTTCAGCAACTCCTCCGATTTCGCCGATAAGAATAATACCCCTTGTCTCTGAATCCTGCAGGAATACTTCGAGACAATCGATAAAGTCAGTTCCATTAAAAGGATCACCACCGATTCCGACGCAGAGAGTTTGGCCCAAACCCACCTGAGTGGTCTGGTGTACGGCCTCGTAAGTTAAAGTGCCTGACCTTGAAACGACTCCAACAATGCCTTTTTGATGGATATGTCCAGGCATGATGCCAATCTTACACTGAAAACACAAACATTTGTCCATTTTGCAACCGAAAGTAAAATTATTACAGTGAAAGATGACTTCTTGAAATCAAGTCGGAAATCATTTGTACCTGCAACACTTTTTAAAACTAAACTATCTACACTCAGATGAGGTAAGGTCTATCATCTAGAGAAAGACTGCGCCTTCATTATTTGCATAAATGGGCATATTTAACTATAGTATCTAGTCGGCAAAAATACATCCAAGTGTTTTACGCTGACTGCAGCACGGACATACAAAACAAAGAAAAAGAACAGAAGGTAAAAGGATTTTCTTTTAAATTATTGTTGTTAAATTTATTTTACTTGCTCCAAAAGTCATTTTTCACTACAGAGATCTGTTTACTATACCTGCTCTGGAGCTATAATGCCGGGGCAATTAGGACCTACCAACCTACTTTTATTCTGACGAAGAAGTCTATGTTTTACTTTAACCATGTCTTGTTGAGGAATGCCTTCAGTTATACAAACTATTAGTGGTATTTCTGCGTCCATAGCTTCTAAGATCGCAGCTGCTGCTCCTGGTGGAGGAACGTATATGACCGTTGCTTCAGCACCGGTCGCATCTCTAGCCTAAGAAAAAGTCTCTTTTGCATCAAAATAAAAAATAATGCATACAGAAATCGCATTTCAAGCGTTCCACCGAATCTCTGTGGTGTTATCAGATTAAAGGCAGCTCAACTGAAGTGGCAACGGTGCTCAAAAAATATATATATTATTGCACTAATCCCTACATAATCAGCAGAGATAACACATACACTTCAAAAAGTTCTTGCAACGTGATTTCATTAATTATCCAGATTATCCGGAATAAACAAACTTTTGTGAAAAATCATTTTCCACTCAATATGAAATTTTTTTTTGCGTTTGCAAAATGTTTTTCAAGTGCCGTAAAGTATTCTCTATGAGATTCAATACAGAAAAACTAATAGTGAGAGATATTCATAACGTCTCAATAACAGACAACAGCAATACCAAACCAGATAATTATTTTTTCTACGAAATAAAAAATTATGATACCATAAATTCAAAAATCGAACTCTTAACAATTTTGAAAATCAGAAGATATATAATCATTTTGGAATAAGAACATCTTGTACACCACATTTTTTGTGACGAAAAACAAAATAATCATGAATATATTTTTTTGGCACTGGTCCACTTGGACCAATAAATAAAACTTCTCTATACGTAACTTGTGGAAAATTTTAATATAATATCGTTGAAAATCTTTAGAATTTCAAGAAAATAACAATGTTATGAAGAAATAACACATAACTTCATGATTATAATTATACATTCGATAAATGACTCAGAATATTTAATTGCATAAACATTTATAGCACATTATAGTGGAGCATGAATAAATTGGAAATGTAATAAAAGAATTAAAACTGATAATGAGTCATGCTGTATATATCTGGGTTTTAGTTGAGTATACAGTAACTGACAGCACTGACAGTTTGACAACTGTCAAATTTATCAAAAGTTGTACATTTTTTTATCTCATAATTGTGTGCATTTGTTGATCATGTGGTAGGAAAGTTTGACCTTAGCCAAAGCAAACAACGTTGAAGTTTTAAGGTTATGGCAAGCAAATAAATAATAGTTGAACTAACCTCCTTGACACTATTGAATACTGGGAGATCGAGGTGTGTCCTACCTCCCTTGCCTGGAGACACACCCCCGACCATCTTCGTGCCATACTCTATGGCCTGTTTACTATGAAAAGTGCCCTGCTTTCCAGTAAACCCTTGACAGATAACCTTCGTATTCGCCGACAACTTCAAATTCATTCGAGTGGCTTCATAACTGTTGAATCGAATTGACTGGCCAACTTTGAAACCGTCAGCTGTAATAACAGTAAATTATCAATAAAGAATTAATTAACTTTGCACCTGTTAGGTTAAGTAATTGTATGCGGAAATTTTCGCCATGAAAACGAACATATCCGCCTCAGAGGGCTCCATTGAAACAGCTTAGTTTATAGCGATTGTCTAAATCTATTTTAAAAACATATTTAATTCAAGGATTATGTAATTTGCACTTACGAATTATTCGGCTTAATAATCTAGCATGTGTAGCCATTATAGCGATTCCTTTTTGCGATCAACGCTAAAACTAATACAGTTATTTTTAATCTAATACATCAATTTTCTAAAATAAACTTTGATTTATGAACTACAACACAAAGTTCACACAACCACAAACCAACATTCACCGAAAATGATTCAGGGAAGGAACAGCGGACAGAGAGCGAACTGTCAATGGAAATAAAATGAGACAGGAACAACAATTTACAGGTTTCTGCACTGGACGGAACTGACAGCGACATCCAAATCAGAAAATACGCCACGTTACCACATGTAAATTATTAACTGAATGTATTCACTTCTAATAGCTACAAAATAATAACTATTTAAACAGTTAAAGATATATGCGCCACAAAATATGCAGTCAAAATTACGTTGAATGCGACATCTATGGGCCATTGTCATAATTATATTATGGACTAACAGAGAGCGAATTCTATGCGTTAATTTGAAAGAAAACGCATTTTATGCAAATAAAGTATAAGGATTAAATGAACGTATCAATTTTATTTGGTGGATAAACACATACTCAAATTGTATATTGGTTATATGTGGATCCCTCTGAAATGTGTGATTTAAAAATAAAATTCAACATTTTTAAATTGTTAACATATTTCCCAAAAAAAAATTCCTGGTCATATATTTAATATTAATGCTTATTAATGGATATTTTAAATCTTATATTTAATTGTGAAAGTGTTCTTAAGTACTTAAAGAAAATTAATTTAATTATATTTATTTAATTTAAATTATTTAATTACATCATTAATTAATATTAAGAAGAATCACCCCCAAATACACTCGTGGAAAAAAAATTCCGGACAACCAACTTAATTTCTATTATCACAGGAAAACAATTTTGTTTTTGATTTGTGATACATGGTCTTTCCGATCCTGGTCTTCTTGTATACTCGCTAGTTAGATATCGTTGGATTACATCTTGGATGGTACTTCATGGAACATTCAAGACAGTAGCGATGTATCGTACACGGCGTCCATCTTCAGTTAAAGCCGTTGCTCGGGCTCTACATTTTCTGCTTATATTTTCAAATGCGATTCCAACAAAAGCTGTTCAACTGATGACGACTGAATAAACAGCCCCCCAAAATTTTTTGACAATAAATACTTTTGGTTCGTCTTTAAGTTTTTTTTTGATACATTAAGTTTTATTTTTTAAATTAGTTTTATTTTATTTCTCAATCTTACTTTGTAAATGATGTTGCATATCTTGTAAAAAGAAATCCTATGATAACAAAAGTTAAGTTGGGTGTACGGAATTTTTTGTTCACGAGTCTATTATAAGTATTAAAATTCAATACTTTTTTCGGAGAAACAAAAAAATCTTTCAGTTGTTACGGACAACAACACTTTCATGGTTTATAAACTTTTATTTGTAAATTTGTTTTCTTTCGTTCTTCAGATTGTTCACATTCGTCTTTCAATCGAGAAATTCATTCATTTTTGAAAGATAATAATGTCATGGAGATTTAGAAATAATTTATCCATGGAAATTATACATAAGTAAAAATTAATTTAATGGTTGAAGTATAAATATTTTTCATGTAACCGTTGGAACACTTCATCCTTTGTTTTATCGATTTCTCACAACTATCAAATAAATTAATAAAACCATTGTTGCTTGATGTCCATTATTTCTTACACTTCTTAATGTTTTTCCATTTATCTTCATAAATTATATTAAGGAATTTAAAAATTTAAACAAAAAGTGTTAAAAATCCACAACCATCTCGCTAAACTTTTCCTTTTCTTTTTATTACATTTTATTCATTTTTTTTAACTATTACAATTTTTATTCATTTTTAAATTTCACTTTATTTTTTCATTTTATTCTCATATTTTTTAATAATGAAACCAACTGACAGGAAGAGCGCGAAGCGCTATAATTTTAAAAATCCACACTGACCTTTTCCCCTTTTTTATTAACAGTTTCAAAATAGATACCTAAATCAAATATTCACCAACGTAGAAAATCATAATTTTTTAATTTCTTCTCGACCTATAACTTAAACCTTTGTGAACAGATGTCTCTGAAAACGGAATTTGAAGGTTTTGTTTCCTTTTAAATTAACTGATCAATAGCAGAGGTCGCCAGCAATATATGAGTATCACAACTTTTGATATAATCTTCTCACGCGCACCTGGAATTACAAATACACAATGCCTACGCGAGTCTACTTTTAAATAGGAGTAAAATAAGATTACTCAGTTCAAAAATCTTAGTTTCATTTAATTTCGCTCCAATTGAATTATTGAAACTATAATCTTGTTAGATTTCAATTTTTGTCCACAGTTTTTTAAAATGGTTAATTCTTTAAAGATCAGTGAAACGCGTTTGTTTTCCAAAAGAAAATATTTATTTTTTTATATTTTTTACAAAACAATTTAAATATATGAACAACGTCGGTGATATTATTAATGTACCTAGATACTATATATTCCTGTAGGTAATGCAAAAATAAATTAAAAACAAAATTCAAAATTCAAGTCAAAACCAATAAAATCCAAACATTTTAGCACGAACTGAAAAATATGTATCTCAAAAATAAATGAAAATTAAACGACAATACTTACTTAAATTAATACCAAAGCCATAATAACACAGAAAACAAAAAATTCTTTCAGATGTTATATCCAATTTATAACGAAAAACAAAGTTACCCTATAGAAGGAAAGTCAAAAATTTATCCAAAACTAAAAGTCATCAAATTTTACAAAAAAAGATCAACGGGTTATAATGATACATAATTGAATTTGGTATAAAATGTTGTTTTAAAAGTACGTGCGACTATTACCATCTTTTTGGAAACAACATTTTATGTACTTGTCGAAAATGTCCACTGGTGAATTGCGACAGTCGAAAATTTTGCCATTTCCTGGTCGATAAATTATGATTCTTCTTTTTTTTATAATAATACCCTGAAGTCGCTAAAACAAAAATAAAAATTTTAAGAATCAGAGACAAGAAACAAAGTAATATACATACTTGATTTTTTTCTTGCAAAAGTTTGTGAGATACATTCTGGCATTTTCTCAAACGGTTCTCTGCAATCGCTTGGAAATGACATCTCAAGAAAATCTTCGTTTAAGATATCACTATGGTCAGTAGAAATCAGCAGTAACTCTCCCGTTCTTTCCATTATTTTGAAAAAAATTAAATTCGTTAGTGCATTTTCTTTTTACTAATTTTGGAAAAATTTGATTTTAACACTTTTATCGTCTACACACTATTCACAGGAAAGAAAACGTGCAACTGTGTGGTGAAGACTAACAAAAAGCGTGCAAAGTAATATAAAAACTCTGAGAAAAAAACAAACAAAAAGAGAATATCAAACGTGATAAAAATTAAACGCATTTTTTCAAGGAATCTAGAGATACAGGCAGTTCAAGAAATTCGTGTTATATGTATAGACATTTGATATTAAATAAATAGACCAAAACGTTTAAAAGCAGATACATACTTCCATCTAAATTATTCATCTTCAATGTTGCCAAAGTTAATTATATTTATTACATTTCATTCTAACAGAACACATTCCACCATCATTATTTTCTTCTTCTTACATTAATCTTCATTCCTCATATTCTACATTTAACCAATTTCAATAATTATAACACGCTTATATGACAAATGAGAGAACAAAACCATTAAGTACTCGTTATGAGAATAATAATGCCATTTATTGGTGTTAATAATTACAAAGTAATTGTACACAAGTCAGTAAGGAAATGAAAATTATAAGATAGGTATAAATGAATAGTAGACATATAATGATAATGTTAATTTTGTATAAATTATAGAATAGATTCTAAAGAAGAACCTTGTGGAACCCCCTCTTCGGTACTTGAGTTTTAGTTAAGTTTTTCTTTTATTTTAATTTCAAATAGATTATATTATTCTGAAACGTTTTATATTAGCAAAATTATTTATATGTATGAGTATCAAAGAAATATATATGAAAGTTGTGGGCGTCAATAATTATTAGTTTTATGAACCATTGCTACTTTTATTGCAGACATATAAAACAAAGTCTTTATGTAGATATTATGAATTAATCTGTTTTGGAGTAGTTGCATAAATCTCGCAAATGGCTAAAGCGACATGAATCTCGGATAGAATTAATGTGTAGAGACTTTGCCAAATCGAGATGTTAAGTATCGACCGTAAATTGGTTCAAATTTAATGTTATAAAAATCAGAAGACGCAATAAAAGAAAATAAAGAAGCAGTTCATTACTGTGTTTATAAATATTTCCTTTGCAAACACAAAAATCAAATTGAAAAGAAAAGGAAAACAAATAATACACAATCGTTTCTTTCGTTACTTATATAGCTAACTTTCTAATAAATCCAATAAAATTAGAGAATTATTGATTAAATAGAATAGTTTGTTTAAACCAGCGATGCGCAAAAACGCAATCATTTGGAATTTAAATTATTGACCATCATGAAGAACGTTTGGCTCCATGATTAGCAAGGAAGTCTTGACGTCTATGTGTTGGGTGTTTGGAATAATTATTTTTAGTTTATTCAGAAAGACGGAAATGGAATCTTTTAGTGTTTCTTTAAAGGAAGTGGTCATTCTTAAGTTCTTGCATGTTGCTGCTGTATTTACCGAAGGGTTTCTTCAATTAATTTAGTGGGCGGAGGTTGCAGAGGTTTGTCAATTACGCCGCCGGACCTCACTATAAAAGCTGGAAGCTTTACTTCAGATACCGCCATTCAGTCAGGAGCTTCCAGAGGTGAAGTTTAGTTCAAAAATCGAATAAAATGTATCGAGTGCTTCTAGTTGTTCTCTTAATCGCTTTCGTGGGGGTATGTTCGGCTCAGTTAAACTTCACGCCGAACTGGGGAAAACGCACAAGTTCACCAGCGGCAGGAGAATCAGACAATTGCAAAGAATCCGTGGATACAATTATGCTAATATACAAAATAATACAAGTGAGCCTTTACATATTTTTTAATAATTAATAAATGGTATATTTATTTGTATTATTTTATTTTTCAGAACGAGGCTCAGAAACTAGTCGAATGTGAAAAGTTTTCTAATTAATTATGGAATCAATAGAAAAATACTAAATAATTCGTTTTATGCCCACGTGTAAGTTTATTTATTTCCTGTTAATGCACTTTTCTTCTAGAAACATAATATTGTAAATTATGGTCAATAAAAAGTATTATTATTATCTTATCTAGTAATAAAATGTAGCAAAGCTATCAAGATGTAGTGTGAATTTTTTTAAACGTGGCACATCCGTTCCCTGCTGATACGCCACTGTGTGCAAAAATAGAAAATATACTTTATGAAAAAAAAAAGAACTTATCTATACTCTTTTTTGTAACCAAATCAATTAACATCACTTCAGGAAACTGAAAATATTTGCATTTTTTTTTTTTTTACAAGCTGCAGTAATTTATTTATTCAGCTTTCTTGTTTTGTTGATTTTTACTTTTCATGAACTTTGTGAAAATATTATTGCGGAAATTTAAGCAAATCAAGCAGTAACTAATGGCAACAAACTTTAAGAATGATGAATCTATAATCAATTGTTCACCATATATTTGTTGAAATTATCGTTATACTGTAAGAACAATACTACATTAAATAAAACTTCCGCATTTTTTGTTTTACAATAAATAAATTTACACAAGAAATTTCTGCTGTATAGTAAAAAGAGGTTTTTAACCCAGTTCTGATAGGAAAAAATTCCGTAATTAACTACAGAATGTACAGATATAATATTGTGCAATAAAATCATCTACGATACTTATACAGTACCACATTATCACCAGAAATTAGTAAATAATCATTCATTTCGATTTAAATTTACCGCCATAAAAATATAAATATTAAAAATGACAACTGACAGAACAGGCAATGACAGCTGTCAAGTGGACGGCAAAATGTTAAAAATTATTTTGGATTTCAAGACAAAACGTCTTAAATTCGATAATTTTATGATAGTTTGATTGATTTAGAAATTTATGTAATCATTTTTAGACAAATGTAACAAAAAATGTCTTCAGAACACAAAGAAAATCTAACCAAATTGTCAATGGAAGCCCTAGAAGAATTGTATGAGCGCCAAAATAATATACTGAAAAACAGGTATTGTATTGAATTCTAGTGTATAATAATAAATACGATAATTCTTCTCAATTATAGAAAGATTATCGATAAATTACCAGACAAAGGCAAACAGCTAAAAGAGAAACTTGATCAAGTTAAAAAAGAGCTTGAATTGAGGCAGGATATCAAAGAGCTGGAACAAAATATGAACATGTTAACAATAAACAACGAAAGTACAGATGTTTTGAAAGAAAAACATGTTCAATATATATGCAGTATAGAAAAATCACCAAAAAAGGAGAGATATAAACCTTTTTCAACCCTTGTAAAAGAGAAAGAACATAGAGAGAAAACTACAAAACCAACACAGTTGATCCCATTGGCTGAGTCCATAACTTTATTAGCCGAACAAGCTAACAAATTGCCAGTAAGTAATCATATATTACAATACACTCACTCCAAGTGTATTTTTGTTCCGTATTTTTAAAGCCACAGCTTAAAACTTTGTTATATGACTCTGGTGCCTTCAGAATTGTCTTCCAAAACCCTCTTATCCCATTTCTTACCTCACTTTTTAAAAAGGTAAAACTACCAATATAAAACAAGAATCATATCTTTTTTTAGGTGGATCAGATCAAATTGAAAATTGAAGGAGGTGAAATTGAAAACAATGAAGAAAAAGATGAGGTGGATGATTCTGAACAGTAATTTTATATTGTTTTATAATAAAAATAAAATGAAATTTTCAACAAAATTTAATTTAAATAAATTAACAGTTATAACATTTTTCATGAATACAAGAATTATAAATGTTTTCTACATCAGCATACAGTATTAGTGTAGAACAGCCTTTGGCTGAAGAATTACTCAAATTTCGTTTTTGCTCTTTAAGTAATTTGTCAGATTTTGGGACTTTGCAATGTATACTTCTGTTTATTATACTTACATAATAATAATAAAAAATACCTCTAATCAGTTCCAAATCAACGAACAAAAATGCCAATAAAAACAAAAGAAACTAAGAAGTTAAGTGATACAAGAGTATAACTGGATCCTCCAAGAGTGTTTAAGTAATATGAATTTTGAGTGGGACCTCTTTGGAATTATAGAATAAATTTCATACTCTTCTAATAGGAAAATAAATGTGCATAACTGGGAAATTGCGAAACAAAAATCACATTAATAAAACCCATAATCATAATTAAACTATCTATCACTAACATTCCTGCTACCGTTTAAATTGCCCTCGGCACTGGCCCTGTTGGCCTCCGCCCTCCTCCTCGAGTTCTGCGCATCAGATCTGGCCCTTCCCCTCAAGACGACGTTGCCTTGTCTCACCGGTCTGGCGGTGTTGTCCTCAACCGGGGTCTCAGTCTTACTCGAACTGTCTCCGATTTTCAAGATTTTCCCCTTGACGCTCGGCTTTTCACCAGCATCGTTATTTTTATCCCTGTGCACCGCCGAAGACAGGACCAGCTCCTGCACGAACTGGCTCCTATCCTGCCTGGTCAGATCGGTGATCGACTGCAAGGACAGCTCCTCCAAGAGCCCGATCAGGAGAAACTGCGACTGCGGGGAAGGCATCGCCGGGGCGTTGGCCGAGGGCTGTTGGATGAGCACCGGGCTGGGATTAAGCATCAGGGTGGAAGTGCCGGAATTGGACGAAGCGTGCGACTCGCGCAAAGACGTCTGACTCTGCGTCTGGCGTCTGGGGAAGCGTTCTAGCTGCTGTCTGGCCGCGTTCACCTGCTGCCGCTCCAACTGGAGCTGCATCTGCAGCTGCTGCAGCTGCGTGGGGGTGCTACTGTTGGTATTACTAGCCGAACGACGAACCCCCGACAGCTGAGACAGCAGCTCGGCGATGGGGTCCACCGTTTCGCGAGATGAGGGCGAAAGCGAAGACAAGCCGCCTGAACTAAACACACTGGACAAAAAAATATATAACATCTTAGATGTTTTCGTTTTTTTGTAAATATCATTCATGTAAAAACATAATTTAAACAACGATAAAACATCAGAAGATTGAATAAAATTATACACAGTCATAAAGAGAATTAAAATGTCCATTGAGATATTTTTTATTCGAATAACAGTATGTATGAAATCATTTCATTTAATTGTTATGTTATTTTTTTGAGCTTCATTCTGTATATTCCGGTTGATTATGAGATTTGGTTTACCTTTATTTTCTTCCTTTATTCATGATCCGATTTAAATGAAATTCAACTCAGACCCACCATCAACTTAAAATGTGACCTTATTTAAAAAAATTGATTTTTTAATGCAATATGATCTAGATCAGCCACAATCTGGTAGAAAATGGAATATTTTACTAAACGATGAATACTTCTTAAACAATAAAACTCTTAATCATATTTTCTAATTTATGATTATTCATAAGTCGTTTTTTCGGTCAAAAAGAAACTTAATTTTTGCTGCATAATTAAGAAAAACTATAACTACAATCCGAGGATAAAATTTGTTATTGGGGGATGCAGCAAGATTTTACCGTGTTGCATCTGATGTTACTTGAAGGGTGCAAATTTGTAGAGAAAGTACGACAAGCAATACTTACCTAAAATGCATGTTCGAACGCCTAGGACGCAAAGCCGCGGCCCCCCTGCCCATATGAGTGGCATTATGGGGGATACGCCTGACATTATGGCGAGTACCAACAGGTTCATCTAAAAATGAAATTAAATCTCTAGGGCCAGTGCGATGCTCTAAAGTGAGATGTCCAGCAAAGTCATCAGTCATTAAATTTGGGTCGCCCCCTGGCATAGCAGCGCATAAGGGACACACCTTAAAAAATGGCAAAAAATTAGCAAATATCTCAAA
The DNA here is from genome assembly GCA_004193795.1 of Asbolus verrucosus. NCBI lineage: Eukaryota > Metazoa > Arthropoda > Insecta > Coleoptera > Tenebrionidae > Asbolus > Asbolus verrucosus. The sequence continues at coordinate 68,805 of QDEB01113794.1, read as the reverse complement.
AATTTATAACAGATGAAGCATACAACTTCAAATGAGGTATCCACATGATCAGCAGACACGTGTTCTTGTAAAGTAACGTCAGTAAAACCCATACGGGAGCAGTACGGGCAAGTGTACGACTGGGGCAGTTCTAAGCTAGTCAAAGCCTCCCCGCCATAGAAGAAATCTGCAAAAATAACATTATTAGGACGAGACAATGCCGAAAACGTTCATTTACCAAAATCTGCTCTAGTAATAATGCATTGCATGGGGTGATCGGTTGTATGTCTCGTATTCGTGGCCCCTCCTTCATAACACGCCGCACACAAATCATAATCATAACATATTAAACACTTGTACCTTCGCCCCCTGAAATTCCCAATCAGACAAGAATCACAGCTCACACCTACAACAAAAATAATTTTAACAATGATAGCGAAGACAAACCTACAGTTGCTCACCTTCATGGCGACTCATGGCAGCTTCAGATTAGTCTAATGGAGCAACAATTGCGTTAATATTTCACATTAATAGTTTAAATGCGACAATAATTGATCAAATGCCAAAAATTCATACAATAATTCGAGATTAGATGTACAACAGACTTGCAACAATGACAGATCAACGACTTTACCGGCAGCAGCCATAGCTGTCATTGCGTCAGCGCCATCTTGTGAGCGAGAAGCGGCAATTTTCAAATTAATTATTAAAATGAAATTATATCAAAAATTTAATGCGTCACTATCAAATAATGGCATTACTTATTAAAATCGCTGCAGATGCGACAGTTCAAATTATTGCTTAATCGATACAATGAGTCATTGTTTGCGAGATAAGCACAAACTAGTACCTCTTGTTGCTGCATGTTCTCATTATAATTCCGGAACTGTTTGACATGAAAGGTTTGCTAATTTATTCGGTCAATATCACAAACTCATATTTCTGCATTATTTGAATAATGAGGCTGTTAGTATTTATCTTAATCGTGCAATCACTTAACGCTGATAATAATATAATAAAAGATAATCAGTTTTCGATAATTTATTATTGTCTTATTGTTATAATTTTTGGGAGCGTCCATAAATTTATTTTTTTTTACAGGAGTCTGTAATGTCATGTCTTAATAAAATCGTTGTGGGTTTTAGTATTCTTTCAAAATGCGTCACGAAGTGAATCTCCCATGCGAGTCTAATATATTTTTTTGTTTAGAAAGCCTCAAATGTTTAAATGCAATGGCAATGTTAGTTTGCTGAGTCACCGGTAGAGTTGTTCCCTCTTTGTTTCTCCCATGTATCTTTAGATCTCATCTTCTTTGTCTGAAACTTTTTTTTTTGACATTTGCCAGCTGTCATTCGTGGTGCTGTCATTTATGGCAGTTGTGTGTAATGTCAGTTTGTGTTGTGGTAGTTGCAGGTATTATGCAGCTATTGTAACGCCCAATTATTAAACACATGTTTGAATCAATTCGTTAAACAATTAGAATTAAAGTAAGAAGTATGTAAATATGTCTTGTGCCTGCTAGTCATGTATGAAAACCTTTATAATATGACCTTAATTTCGATGCGTTAATAGAGGAAACCTCAACGTAGACAATTCTTGTTTGTTCGTTTATTAGTTTGGTTGATTTTATTCCGAATTTAAGAAGAAATAGCCCTTGCATGACATGTTTTTGAAATAGAGTTACCAGAGGTTGAAATCTTGAGACATGTTAAGCCTCCTCCTGTCATTTATGTTTTTTTAAACAATTATTGCTTGTAGATCCTTCCAGTAATTATCAAGAAATCACAGTAGAGTTAGAAAAATTAATTGTCGTCCCCTAAGGTGAGTTAATCCATTTTTTGAAATGGTAACTATTGCACAACTTTCAGTAGGAATAATGAATTTGAGTAAACACAACTGACGTCCAAAAAGACATTTTTGTGCAAGAATTCGCTTTAATCTTGTAGAGCAGGGCTCATGTGATATATTTTTTCAATATAATGGCAACCCAGGAGAACAATGTAAGAAGGTTATTGATTAAATTTAAATCATTGATCTGGCATTGTACAATCTCAAACTAACATTCCGATGAACTTTGTAGATTATATCAGATTCAGGTGAGAAATTATCTCAGCAACAGGAAATATCTGATTTAAAACTGCAATTAAATGCATCTCAGCAAACCATCGCCAGTTTAGAATTAAAAATACGACAGAAAGAAGAAGTCATAATAAAAACTCAAGCAGACACAATAAAACAAACTCAAGCATATAAGGGAGAAATAAAAAAGTTAAAAGATCAATTAAAAGAAACCTCCAAAATAATAGAAAACAGTTCCACAACAGAGTTACAAGAGGCTTTAAAGTTAGCGGAAGAAAAAGAGAGTAAAGCTCTAAATGAACTCCATGACAGAATTCAAAAGGACCAGAAAATGAAGTAAGAGGGTCTAAGTCTAAGTCTAAGTCATAATTTTTTTATTGCAGCCAAATCCTCGAGGAGTATGAAAGGACGATAGCAAACAACGCTGCAGAATATAAGAAACTCAACGACCTACATGAAACAGTCAAAGGAAATTTGGCGACCCTTGAAATGGCATTTCATGATGTTATTCAGTTGGGTGGTTATTAATTTCCATTAAAACAATTTTGATTCGTTTCCTTGTAGGAAATATGAACGGGCTAAAGCTGTTATTGAAGGCTTTAAAGCCAATGAAGAGATTTTTAAAGATAATATTGAGTTGATGGAAAAAAATCTGAAAATGGAAGCACAACGATACGAATCTCTTAAGGCTCACGCTACAAAACAGATAGAAAAGTAAATGGTTGTGTTTAATTAAATTTTTAATTAACGGTTTATTTTTAGAGCAAACAAAGAAAACACTTTCCTAAAGAGTCAATATGAAGCACTGGAAGTTAAACAAAATGCAATTATCAAACGGTTGGAAATTAAAACTGCAGCACTGGAGAATGCTCTTGAACAAAAAACTAAAGAGTGTGCTGAGTTAGCAGCATTGTGTGATGAAGTCACAGGGAAAAAAGTATAATAAATCTACATAAAACCATACCCATACTTATAAAAACAGCATCCAGTTATTTATTATTTTTTTTATTTATTCCCAATTTTTCTTTATCATTTTTTTTTTCAAATTCAATTTTCAAATTAATTTGTGATTTATTTTTATATGACTTTTTTAACGCTAGGATGTAATTTGATGATTATTAAAATGAATAAAATTCTCCCTATTATGTTTAATAGAATTTGTATAAAAATGTGGCATAATATTGTTGAATATTTTATTATTTTTAAAATTTTATTTATACATGGTGATTTTTGTAAGCACTTGAATTGCTTTTTCAAAATAGATATGAAAAAGTTTAACATTTTTGTATTTTTTTTTTTTGAGCGCAAATCAAAATTTGTAATCCCAGTAATAACGTCAAAATCACTCCTTATTTTTCAAAATTTTTGTTAACCACCCATGCATCCGATTTGAATGATGTATTTAATGAAGTGAAAATTCTTATGGCCTTTAAATTCTTAGATGCATTGAGCAGCGCATTACCAAAAAAATCGTGACGCATTCCAACGATTGTGTAAGTCTTCTAGTCTTATCAGCCATTTTTTAATTTTTTTAATGTTTATTTCTCTAATCAGTTGTGTTTGCTACTAGTTGACATTTTAAAAATCGTTGTTATTTAAAATACTTCATTATCTGTATCCTTAAACAGTATATAAACGCTCTTCATAATGTTAACAATCAGTATTTATATATTTTAATTTTTTAATGATGTAAATAAATATATTTTACGGAGAATTAATTTGTAATTTTTTATAATACAAACTACATATTTCAATATAAATCATTATAAGCATAAAAAATATGTTATTACTTCGTTTGTTTTTCAAAGTGACGCATTTCTCAGAGGTCGGCCATTTTGGAGCCGGATTAAAAAAAATATACATGAATTGTTTAGCAGCAATATAAAATTTAACCGACTTTTAACTTTTCGTTATTGCTTACAGCTTGCTATTTATAACGTAGTTTCTTACCAAAAATAGAAAACAATCGTGAAAAGTAACCTCAAAAGATAAAATAACATTACGTTTTTAAAATTACTTGTTTTTTTTTCTTAATTCAATAAAGACGTAGCTTAAGTAACGTTTCTGAAATTCGAAATTCACGCCAATGCTTAACTCCAAATATTAAGAAATTCCTATTATTGAAAGACACATTAAATTGTAAAGCTAAACATATAAGCGAGACAATTCAGTTTAGCGGATAATCCAAAAACTTCGCCATTTTGTTAACAATTTGGAAGTTATGGCACCAAATTTAAAAAGTTTTGAACTGCAATTAACAACCCAATTAAATATTTCGGGTTTGAATGTGATAAATATTAAATTAAGTTAGGCCAGGTCAAATTTCTAAGTCCTTGAAATGTAGTAAACTTCCCTTTGTTTTAAATATTAGTGAGTATATAAAATATAGCAAAATATATGAATCAGGACAGTAATTTGTTTCCATGACTTGATCTAATTTATTGCTGAGTATATTATATATATTACACAGTTTTTCTTTTGAAAATTCTTTTGATATTCACTTTATTATTCAAAAACAATTTTATCTAAAAGCTATTTTTTGATTGTTCATTTTAAAATTTATATAATATTATCATTAAATTGGGTGATAGATAAAAAGTTGAAATAAGTTTACTCTCAATCGTTAAATAAATAATAAGATAGGCAGAACTTTTTCTTTTGAATTTTAATAAACGCTGATGGAATAATTTCCTTTGAAACTTCCTGAATTTATTAAATTGTACCCACAACCAAAACGTTTAACAAAATCCGGTCGGGTCAGGTCACTTTGGGTTTTGTATTTTCCATCAAAGTTAAGTTTAATCAGTATTATTGATCTAAAATTCAACTTGAAAATGAACAATTATATCGCAGAAAATAAAAACATAAAAAAATATGACATCATCTTAAAATAAGTTAATCTGGAGTATGTACTAAGTAAATCTTAAAGTATCAAATGTATTAAATTATTGTAACCAGCACTAAAATAATAAATTATAATTAAACTTAATTGAATTAAATCGTTTTATAAACTAATTGTGGCCAAGGCTACCAACCCTTTGCGACTGAGGTGGTAACAGTATCTTTAAATTCTTATTAATAAATTGAGATATGAAGGATTAAAATTAATTGCCTCTAATTACTGTTAATTTAAATGACAGCAAGTAATTGTGGGGAATTTTAAAATAAAGGCGCAAATGCTGTTGTAAGGTTGTTGCATATCGCGGATAGTGTAATTATCCAAATTTAGCGTGTTTAAGTGAGAAAATAATGTTTGTTTCTTCGTTTTTCTTTTTTCTGATTGATAGAAAACTCGTTGATTTAAACATTGATTCACATGATAGGTGAGCAGTTTTAAGCGCTTGCGCAGAAAATGTACCCACACTCGTAGCTTTATTCATTCGTGTTGGTGGTTGTTGTTGGACAATTTGTGTGCGAAGATGTGTTTAAATGACTGGAAACGAATCAAAATTAGATAATATAAGAACTGTGTGTGTTTTATTAACAAGATCGTGTTGTGATTTGATGAAGGAACAAGCAACGAACAGCATTAAAGGAAAAACATAAGCGTTAGAGGAGTGATCAGCATTCGTGTAGTGGAGTGGACCGCACGAGTCATTGGGTTCTTTGTGTCTTTAAAGGAACTTGAGAAGTTTTGAATCAGTGCCTTTTTGGACAAATGAAGATGATAAGAAGTGCAATTATCCGAAAATCGTTGTGTTCACTAGATTTTTTTGTTCCTGAACCCCTGTTCTCATAACTTCGAAAAATTGTGATAATTCGGCGAAATGGGCTGTTTAAAGTTTTTGTTATATTTGTACCTTTGTAACTTATATACAGGGAGTGCTCAAGATAATAACGAATCGGTGAAACAAAGTGGTAGGTTGATTCGTTAAGTCATATACAAGTCACGCCTTAATTTAAGTCCGCTGCAATCTGTTGAATACAACTTGTTGCCACTATTCCTAATGACCCTTCATCGTTTATCAAGGGCAAGAATTTTTACGATTAGTAATATTCAATTGATTCATCACGAGTAACGCCCACCTCTTAGTCACCCTCATCTTAGGAATTTTGGTATGTCCGGACCTGGAATTGGTGTCAATCTGCCATATCTGGTAGTCAAGTTTGATAAAATCATTAAAAAATTCCCGAATTGATTACATTGTCAACTAGTCATTTAAAATGACTATTGAGTGTGATAACGCGATAAATTCGCCAGTTTTTTTATGATTCAACATTGATGACTAATTCTTTCACAGACGTGCTAATTTTTCACTTTTACGTCATGAGATTTCCTTACGACGAAAATTCATTACTCTCTTTGAGTCACAATTGTTTTTCAGAGAATAAACTAAATGAGTAATTTTTTGCAAGCTTTTACAATCTCATTGATAAGATTTTCTTCTTACCATTTATTAACAGCAATAACAAAATTTTCATGCTTTTTGTTAAGGTGTATTTTTCGGTTGCCGCTTGTGATGATTACACAGGAAGTTCACGAAAGAGTAAACTAGTAGTAATAGGATTTTTGTGTACGCTAGTTTTAAAAAAAAAAAGTGGTGAACATCTTTTTCGGCACTATTTTTTAATCAATATAACTCCAATTAAACACCGTACGATTAGAAATGACGATACTTTGATTTGAGCCCCCCCCCCCACAATTGGAGACAGCTTTTGTTTTAATATTTAGGTTTTGATTGGTTAGAAACGTGGGCGGATTTGAATCCTTCTCAAAGTCGTAGCGTTAACATTCCTACGGTTTTGCCGGAAATACCAATTATACACAATTTTCTGTTCCGTCGGAAATGAGCACAACTCGTACGTGCGGTGGAATTTATAAAACAGCCGAATTCGAATCTACAGAAACATTTTACAATGTAAAACTCGACTGCTTAACATAAATTACTGCATTAGTCATGGCCCCTTTTACACTATGGAACTTTTTACCTGAATTCCAGTGTAACATTTTGTACAGGTTTCGGTTCCTCAGTGATTTACAAAGATAATATTAGTTATTTGTACATATTATCGGGTTTCTAGTGGGACTTTTATTACTTTTTTATTATTTTCATTTATGTCGAATTTAAAAGTACACATTGCATTTCAAGCATTATTAATGTTCTTTGTGATAACTTTAAATTTGGGAAAATGTCATTTTAAACCTAAATATGTTTATTTAGAGGACACTTCGGTAAGAATTGGATAACAACTTTCCGCAAATTAACAGAATTATGACGTAATTTTTTTGTATCAAATCCATGTATCCATTTCTGAAGAATGAAAAATACAGCAAAACTAAATTACGCTGTGATTTAAAAAATGACGCTGTAATTTTATTAATTATGGAAATTTTGGAAAAATATCAAACCATTTTGATATATTTCACTATTAGTCAAAAAATTAACGGAGGAGGAAGTAAAATATAATTTTAATACAGGAACTTTAATATAGTTTATACAAAACATCTTATCTTGTTACAATAATAGATAACAGTCCAGTATACAAAGACACTGATATGTTAATGTGCATGTAATGTCTACAAAATTTGCAAATTACTTCATTGTAAAGAAAAATCTGCTACTTCCGTATGCACTAATGATTAAAAGATAAAAGATAAAATTGATTTCTCCTGGTATACAACGCAAAATTAAAAACTTGAGTTAAAAAGTTGAGTAATTTTCAAAAAAAGAAAAAAACAAACTTTTTGTATGTAATCATGTCATACAGAATGAGATCTTTTGAACTAAACTAACCAAATATTTTTAGAAAATTATAAGTTTAAACAAATCAAATTAATTGAAGTTTCAAATAACATAGTTCTCTCGAAACTTATCTTTTCGAGAACTCTACTTTTTCTATAAAAATAATACTTTTTAACCAAGAAAAAGTCATATTACTACAAATTCCCGTAGCGTTATGGTGTTTCATATTCATTTTACTTTCAGTTGTAATTGATTGATGGTTGACGAAACAGTTACTTACAGTTGAAATAGAAGAAATTTCACTCAAATTATATAAAATTTCAGTCGTCGGTCCGTTTATTGGACACATTGTACAATTAGTTTAATTAATAGTAGAATTTTTGGTTCAAGTTCATTCACATTTGAAATAATCGTGTTGGCACCATAACCCACCTAAATCGATTATAATCAGGTTATAAAGTTATTAAATTCAAATTACTATGTAAAGACTGAATGACTTTTTAAGTTTTGTAAAGTTCTAGAGTGGGCTGCTAACCGTTACTTGTCGTTTCAACGTGTGTCGGCAATATGCACATGTCATATGGAATTTGCCAAGTGACAGATTGCATATTAAATTAATTAGATTTACAACTCAACACACGTTTCAGTAACAATTGACATTCAACCGCCAACTTTGAGCCATTTTTTGTTAATTTTGTTTGGTCTTGGCACCGTTACCAAAAAATAAAATTTTCAAAAAAGTTTCAGAATACCGTTTCATGGTTAAGTACAACCTTAACCTTTAAATTGAAAAAGTGTTGGGTGAACACTCGTTCGTTTATAATCAATCGCGAACTTGACCTCAGCCTTGGTGTGAAAGTTCCCTAAGCCAAATTTGGACAGGATGCGTAACCCGTTTAAAAATAATGCGTCCCAGAAACACGTAACAAATTTTTTTTTATTATTATCTCCAAATCTTCAGCTTGATGGTTGGTACTTCTTCGCGTGGTAAAAACACCTGTGCAAGCATTTATGCAAATTCTGCAAACGCCTTTGAAATTTACATCCTTGGAAAGCCATTATGCAAATTCTGGTTGGTTCGCATTTGACGTATATTTATTCGCTTGCAAGTTTGGCTTCCTAATTTTCGCATGCAGCCGCGTTTAGACAGGTTCATAGCTGGGGGCAACAACAAGGGCCCCAACACGAAGCTTTGGGGCATTCCACTTCATGTTTGCAGTATGTTTCATTAAAGTTCGTTAACTCTGCCACAATAGCACTTTTTACAGACTTGTAAAATTAGAGTAAACAGAGTTTTGTGAGTTAATTAAAATAGTTGGCGTAATAAGTGGCCACGTGTGTCCTCAACGCCATAAATTAAGAAATGTAACTCTTAAAAATGGGGGGACCGAATCTCGGATGAGTTTGTCGTACCACACATGTTTGCTGCGGTGCAAACACAATTACGAAAACGAGTGTGTTAATATTTGTGATTGTGAATCACAGATAATCACAGTGTGGTTAGATACCTCTTATTTGTCAATAATTCGGAGTTTCTCACCGATTTTAATAACGAACCAACTGCCACTTGATGGCAAAACTGGATTCGTGCGGTGGGGGTATCACTAACACCAGTGCTAATGCTCTTGAACCGTGCCAAAATTTGAGCCGGATCTCGCCAGTGAGGTCTTCTGTGCATTGACTTTGTGAAAAAATGGCGAGCACACGTGCACTTTACTTTGTTACAGAATTTAATCATTGGTAACATTCATTTACACGCGTTAGATATATTTACACTTTTTTTTTTTGTACTTAACATACGACGGGCCTTCTTTGTTGCGTCCGTTTCTAAGAAGCAGCCATTATGGGTTGGGGGCCAGTTCCATTACACTAATGAAGCATTTTACAATAAGAACATTGTTAATATCATGCGATAAAAAAGCCAATTAGAACAGTATACCTTTCTTATTCCACAACAAAGGATTTTCATTCGTAATTGACATTGCATTAACATATGTCATACTCTCACCACGGTTGCCCTTGAAGTAACGAGTTCTAAATTTTTGTAAACTTTTTTGCTTTTTCCAGTTTGAATAAGTGAAAACACGCCTTGTTCGCATTATCAGCAGCTGAACTTACATTTAAAAACCATCGACAATACTCCTGGCTTGGTAGCGTGAGAAGCTGGTGAGCCGTTCGTACGGAAATATTATGTAAATTATCTATATGGTTGAAAAATCAAACGAAATTTTTCCACATTCAAAATATTTCACCATCGTCCCTTAGCCCAAAAATAGTACTGTTACTACAAAATAATTTTTCACCACAAGAATATCGCCATACTTGTAAATAGAAAAGCAAACACAAGTACGGCCCCTAATTCGTCCCCCGCCTGTTTGATACGATAATTAAAATTTTTAGTTATGTACTAGTCGAATATTCCGAAAATGCAAACCCATTTTCAACAAGATGAGACAGCAGCTCATAACGCCCAAATGAAAACTTATTTAAATGAAACTGCAAGATATTCTGAAATGTGTCAGATTTGACGACTGAATGTAGATTTGATTGAAAAGTTCTTGTAATTCGAGTATTTGGTAAAACCTGGACATCTTTTATCGTTTATAACAATGATAATATAAATGTAAATGACATAATAAATTGTCGAAATTGTTACATAGCTATGTAACCATATTATAGCCCGAATTACACGTTTAGGAAATGAAATCGACGCCATGTGGTGGGCCTAATCTAGTTTTTGATAACGTAATGCAGTATTACAAAGCCGATTTGTGGTCAACTATTATTTGCCATGATAAATGTGATTCCACCAATATATGAGCTCATCGTTATGGTATGAAAAACCTCAAAAGAGTATCTTCCTGATAATAAATTATTTAATGAAAACTGCAATGATTTTTCGGTTCAAAAATTATCGTTTGTAGACAAATTGATTTTGTAAAACGTAGTTGGTTTTCCCTTTGTTAATCCTTATCAGCTTAGTCTCTGTTATCGATAATGTTTGCAGTTGACATTACTGCGTCATCGGAAATGACATCAACTTGGTCTTTTAACGTGCAATGAATGGATGAGGGGGAGCCACATAAAAATCAGCATTTCACACATAATTTTGCTGTGGTGTTGGGATAATAATAGTTTGTGTCGTTTCCATCAAAATCCTCAATAAATTTCCAGTTAATAATCTTATCTTGACAGGAAGAATTCATTGCACAATAAAATAATGATTCAAAACAAGTTCTCCCAGTTTTTATCATATTGCAAAGATTATGTTTTAATAGGAGATCAATAACATGATAATAATAATTAATAGGAATGAACAAGAACAAGTTTCAGTTAATTGTCGGAGTCAGTATACTATTAAAACCACTTTTAATCATGTAGCCAATAAATTCTTTGTCTCGCCACTGGAAGTCTGCAGTTAACTGCATGTTCTAGAATGAATGAATTTTTTATTAAATTAGTTTAAACTTATTGGTTGAGCTTCAAGCGTGGGGCTGTCGCTTCAGCGATGAGAAAACTGCAGGTGTATTTTGTTTGAACAGTTCGTTACTGCGTATGCAGCAGGGGAGAGCAGATAATATGGGTGTGGGAAGTATTTGAAAATGTGTTTTCCCTCCATAGCAAGAATTAAAACGAACTGTAACCAACGGGAGACTGGATTGATTTGTTCACCATGATGTATGACTAATATTTAATCGCAGTGTTGTTTACTTTAAGTGATAAGGAAAATCAATAAACTCTAAATATAAACCGATACAAAATTTATAACGAAGATAGTAAATGTTATTAAAATAAAAAAATAATTGTATGCTCTATCCAACACTCCAGCAGAATAAATGAATTGTAATCACAGCGATTGTTTTCTTTCTTTGGTTGTAACGAAAACAAACTCTCAAACGTGGTCAGAAAACTGAACAAATCCTTAATTTAAACACGTTATCTCGTTTTGTAAATAGCCACCTAACTCTCCTTGGAGATTTTTTTATTATCGTTGCATAATTTTTCTAATGATTTTATGACCACCAATGAGATAAGAAACCGTCTCAAGAAGTATACAGTTGCACGATTCAAAGCTGTAAATTCAGCTGTAATTGTAACACGTAAACCATGTGTTCACGTGCACGTTACACTTATCTAATGATCTAAGCAGGAAAGTCGCTAAAAGTTTTATTTTATGTCACATAAAAACATTTCATTAAAATCTTGCGCAAGTTGTTTATACAGGGTGTAAATGAAATATTACGATTTTTCGAATTATAAATGGCAAGTGTTATGTACCACCCTGTATACCTTACAAAAAAGGTTTTTTAAAAACGTATGTTTATCGTTAGAAATGTGATTCACGGCACGCTTGATTAAAAAATAAATTTTTATTTTAAACAGTTTTTTTGTGTCAAAAGGGGTACTATTGGACCAAGAATTTTACGTAGAATCTACAAATATAAAAATATAGAGGCGTCCCATATAAAATAAGAATGTTGTGGTTATTTCCGGCGAAAGTAAAAGCGCAAGAAATTGGCATTGGCCTCTTAAAATAGAGAAAAAACGAATTGTGGATCATGTTTCGTTTACATATACATATATATTTTTTTTTCCAGAAATAATCGACAATAATATAGATCAGTACCCTTCAAAGCAGTTGTTAACTGCATATGATACTTCATATCAAGAGAACCACAAACCCATGTTTAAAGATTGTGGAACTTACAATCCAAAAGTTGAAGAAGGTCAAGACAAGGGAACTTATGTTGTGACAGTTCACGCTGAAGATCCAGATCCTACAGATAAGAAAGGTGGTAGAGTGACATACAACATAGAACAAATTCAAGGGATACGTCCACTGTTCACAATAAACTCCACAACTGGAGAGATCTACACCAATACACCGTTTGACAGAGATGAACCCGCCAGACAAAAAGAACTTTACTTGACAGTGCGTGCTCTTGATGACGGACGACCGCAATTAGCTGATATTTGTGCATTTAAAGTAACAGTTACAGATATCAATGACAATTCACCCGGTTTTGATCAGCAGGTAATAGTGTTTTTCTTTATTTTCGAATATTTTGGCATTGTTTGGGATTGTTTTGATAGGAATATAACGCGAAAGTTTCCGAAGACCTCACTGAAAATAACGAAGTGATGAGAGTGTTCGCTTACGATTTTGACGATGGTGAAAACTCCAGATTGACATACAGTTTGTCAAGCGGCAATGGCAATAACAATTTCGGGGATTATTTCAGAATCGACCCCAAAACAGGCGTGGTTTATTTAAATAAAAGGTTAATCGGGGTTAGTATTTGTTGCTAATAATTTCGGTTCGATTTTTAATCTGTTTCGATTATAGAAACGCGGTACCAAATTTACCTCGACTGTCACCGTTCAAGACAACGGCACACCGCAGAATTCAGCAACAGCAGAAATTTCTGTCGTAGTTGTCGATTCTGACAAAAAACCACCGCGAATTTTGAACGGCATGGAAGAAATAATAATTCCTGAAAATGAAAATGATTTCGAAAAACCTTTGGTGACTATAACAGCAGAGTAAGTTTTTATCAACCGCGGATTAACAGTTCTAACCCTGCGAATGGTTTCAGATCTAATATCGAGGACAGAAACGTGGCTTTTGACTTAGTGACAGGCAAAACTATTCAAACCAACAAAGACAGGACGTTTACGTTAAGTCCAACTGGGGAAAATTCAGCTATAATCACATTGGCCCGCCAGTTGGACTACGAAACTGTCACTGAGTACCAGTTAACGGTACGTGCACAAAACAAAGATGCGTTATATGCTTCCGTAAACATCATAGTAAAAGTGAAGGATGTCAATGACGAAATTCCGACTTTCATCGATTTGCTGAAAGGGAGTGTTGTCGAAAATGACGCAATTGGTGCTCAAGCGATGACGGTGAGAGCGATTGATAAAGACGGAACGTCCCCAAATAACGAAGTAATGTACGAATTAGTCACTCACAGAGATCTGTTCGACATTCATCCGGACACGGGTGTGATCACAGCTAAAGTTCAGTTTGACAGGGAAAATGAAAGTCTCTATTACGTCACAGTTCAAGCACAAGACAAAGCGCCCAGTGCCATTTTTCGCGATAAAAGTAGACCGAACTCGGCCAATCAGACATTTCAGATTAGCATTGAAGATCAAAATGACAACAGTCCGAAATTTACCGAAAGTATATATACCGTTTTCAACATTTCTGAAACAGCTAATAAACAGAAAGACGTGATCGAAGTCAAAGCTATCGATCGGGATACAGCATCTTTTATAATTTATAGCATCATTGAGGGAAACATTGGAGATGCGTTTTATATTGAAGGAACAACTGGAAGGATCAAAGTCAATAGCGTCCTCGATTTTGAAAAAATTGAAAGTTACAATTTGACGGTTCAAGCGTTTGATGGTATTTTTAACGATACGGCGAAGGTTATCATACATATACAAAATGAAAATGACGAGAAACCCATTTTTGAAGATTACAACAAAGATATAACTTTCAATGAAGAAACCGTCAGTAATGGATGCATTATTAACTTGAGAGCTTATGATCCTGATATCAAAGACACTAATGCAGATCAGAAAATTATTTATCACGTGGGGGACAATTATAAATCGTTTCTGTCAGTCACAAAGGATGGATGCGTCTCGCTTATTAAAGTATGTGCAGCTTTCGTACTTTCACGTACGAGTAGTCATTCTTGTCATTTTAGGCCCTGGATCGAGATTTGCCGTATGGTGCGCCCTCATATCAAGCGTTTATATATGCGACTGACAACAACGGAGGACCCAATTCTCTAACTAGTTTTGCAGAAATCACTATCAACTTGGAGGATATCAACGATAATGCCCCGACTTTAAATATGGTAAGAGAAATGAATGATCGTCGAGATTTTTTTATTTTTCCAAAATTTTAGACTGAAGTTGTGTGGTACGAAAACGAACAACCTGGTATTATCCTGGGTTTGACCGCTATCGATTATGACAGTCCTAAAAACGGCCCGCCATTCAAATTTGAAATATCAAGCTCAGCGCCTGGGGACATACAGAATAAGTTTGCTATTGAAGGAAACGATTTAAAAGCCCAAGTGAGATTCGATAGAGAAGAACAAAAGTTCTATGATGTCCCAATTAGAATCACCGACAGTGGTGAACCTCCACAATCAGGAATTAGTAAACTAAGAGTCATTATCGGTGACAGAAATGATAATGAAGCTAAAGCTGGTTCTAGTGAAATTTTTGTTTACAAATATGAGGTAAGGTGCAGATTGAAAAATTTTGACCCATGTTTTATTGTTCTTATTTAGGCTTTAAATATGGATGTGGAAATTGGAAGAGTTTATGTTAACGATCTTGACGATTGGGATTTACCAGATAAAGTCTTCCAACCAGATGGACCATTAGATAGCAATTTTGAGCTACTCAAAAACGGAATGATTGTTATGAAGAAAGGAACAGCCGCAAAACAATACAAGCTTAACTTTAAAGTTACAGAAACAAATTTACCTCAAATTCCTAGACATACAGTTGATGCGGATGTTACGGTTACTGTTAAAGACATATCAGAAGAGGCTGTACGCAAGTCTGGGTCTATACGACTTAAAGGATCCACTATAGAACAATTTGTTGAAAAAGATGCTATGGTATGTTAAATCAGTTTGCTATCATTTAATGGTTTTATGTTAATAATTATTTAATTACAGACTTTAATGAGTAAAAAAGATATACTCCAGAAACATATTTCAAAAATTTTGAATACATCTTTGGAAAATGTTGACGTTTTCACAGTTTTACCTTATAACGGTTCTTTAATCGATGTCCGTTTTTCCGCTCATGGCTCCCCCTATTACGCCCCAGAAAAGCTAAACAACAAAGCGACCGAACGTCAAGCAAAAGTAGGTAGAAATATTTCCCCGACAAATTTCAAACTAATCTAAATTCTAGTTGGAGCAAGAATTGGGAGTTGAATTCGTGATGATCAGCATCAACGAATGTTTACAATCAGAAAATTGTTTCAACAAGTCATGTTCCAACGATCTGCAGATCAAAGACGAACCTGCCGTCGTTTTTACAAACAAAACTTCATTTGTTGGCGTCAAAGCTGTTGCGGCGGCCGTCTGCGATTGTCTTCGTCGGACTGTGAAGGAGTGTTTCAACGGGGGAACACCGCATAATGACGGTTGCAATTGCCCAGAAGGGTTCGAAGGGCCCAATTGCGAAATTTTAAGTGTCAGTTTCGCTGGAGATGGTTGGGCTATGTACCCTTCATTCGATTCCTGCGCAAATACCGTCATATCCTTGAACGTACTAGCACAAACCGATGATGGACTCATTTTTTATGTAGGGCCCCTTACAGCAAAACACGCCAAAGTGACACCTGGTAAGAATTTTCTCGTCAAGAAAACAAAAATATAAAAATACACAAGGTCTCATTTAAGTTTCAAAGGTTGATGTTGTTTTCTTCTAATTCTTATATAAATTATACCAAATTTCATTTAAATTTGTCCTGTGTCCGCCAAAAAGTCTATCATATGGAAAAAAAAATGATTCGTTTGCAGCAAAGGTCTTTACCACTTCTAAAACCAAAGATCGACCAAATACATACAGTCACGTGACTTCCATTATACCGGAAGTAAACATATTAATTAAATTGGTTAAAACCATCGTTAATTTTTAAAATGTAGCAAAAGTATCATTGGCAAAAGTTGTTTCGGATTACATTCTGAACTCAAACTTTGCTGCAAAAATTCGAAGTTTTTTATTTTACAAATATTTCTTAAATGTTGTATTTCCTAGTTTTTCAATTATTATTTCAGTCTTAATTTACACAAACCGGAAGTCAGAAACCTATATCATTTTGGTTGATTTTTAGTTTTGAAGTGGCAAAAAGTTCACTTCAAACGATGGACTATGCATTGACCTCGCAATTTTGTTTCAATAGCTTAAAGAAAAAATGGCGGCGAGCCATATTTCGTTCACAGCCGGTATATTTTTTTCTAGATTTTATGTCTCTTGAGCTGCGGGATGGTTATATTGTTCTGAAAATTGACTTGGGTTACGGTCCTGAAGAAGTAGTATCAAAGTACAAGCGAATTAATGATGGTGCTATGCATAAGATCAGAATAAATTACAAGACGACAGTAAGCGTACTTCTTGTTTCCTCCAGCCGTTATTTATTAAATTTTTTTCGCTAGGATGTGCAAGTGGAAGTGGACGAGTGCCCTAGCGATTGCTTGCTGTGGCAAAGTTTTGCGAAACCCGGTTTTTTGAGAGTAAATGGTCCTCTACAAATCGGCGGTCGTACGAATATATTCTCAGCCGAAGAATCAAAAACGGTGTGGCAGAATCCACCATCCAGCCAAGGTTTCAAGGGTTGCATCAAGAATTTTACTTACAATTCGTATTTGTACAATCTTGGAAGCCCTTCCGACAGCCATCTTGCTCATGCTACTTGTAATTATGGTGTATTCCAAGCCGTAACGTTCGGAATCGATTCAAACTTCTTGGTCGCCATTTTAGTTTGTATCGCCATTTTGTTAAGTAAGTTGTTTTAAAAGTGCGTTATGTGTTTGTAATTGAAATTCGTTGCAGTATTGTTGTTGGCGGTGGTTGTGCATAAGCGCAAACAGGATAATCTCAACGAGAAGGACATGGACGATACTAGAGAGAATATTATTAATTACGAAGATGAGGGTGGCGGCGAATGCGACACCAATTTCGATTTGTCGGTATTCCAAGGTATTGATGAAAAACCGCCGATGAGAGATAATTTATATAAACAAGGAACTGATGTGCCTGCTGACATTGGTAGTTTCTTAGATGATAAAAAACGAGCTTGTGATAAAGACAATTTACCGTGCGATGATGTACGTCATTACGGTTATGAGGGAGACGGCAATAGTTCTGGATCTCTTTCTTCACTTGCTTCATGCACAGACGAAGGTGATTTGAAATTTAACTACCTATCAAGTTTTGGACCTCGTTTCCGTAAATTAGCCGACATGTATGGTGATGATGCTAGTGAAGAAGGAAGTCAAAATGGTGGGGAAGAATCCTGGTGCTAACTATCTTGTCACAATATATGGCATAATATGTACTTAATTATATTTGACCAAAGATAAGAATATTTTTGGATGGAAATTACGGTATAAACAGTGAAATTACTTCTTAATTATGTTTTTGTTTTTCTTTTTTCTTTTTTTTTTTTTAATTATTTATGGCAGCTTGAAATTTTCATTATAAGTGAAGTGGTTTTAATGTTCATATTGTAATTTATGTTGAAATAGGCTGCTTTGATTTCACTTTGTCATAATTTTTTTCAAAAGTGTTATACTAGTTATTAATTTTTTAGATATATTTATTTTACGCACCACAGCAGTTTGAATATTACATAATGCTTAAGAACTGTAAAAACTAGTTTTAGGTTGCAGCTTCAAAAAATTATATATTGCCTCTCCATGCCATCCTTGAACCATAAATTTTTGTGACAAACGAACTTACTATATAAAATTTCTAATTAACTGACGTGATTTAAATCGCCCTGAAACATGTGTGAAGGAAAGGGTAGCACCTAAAATATCGGATTTGTCAGAAATGAGCTGTATCTTTTTTATTTATTTATTTATTTAAGAATCGATTTTAACTAAATTTCGTACGGCTTATAAATCCATTAAAGGTAATTAAATACCCTAACACACTTAACAAGCACGCATATCAATTTTTGAAATTTAAATAAGACCACATTAACTTTTACAGTCTTGATAAAATTCTGAATATTGCAATTTTGTCTTTTTTTTTCTCTCTCTTTTTTGATGACAAAATGCAAAATAATATCTTTGAATTTAGTGCAGTAATGTATTATAAAAATATGTGCGCTCTCATCTAAATTTCAAAAATTAATTGTATTTCTGATACATCCGGTATAGTGATATTTTCCATGAGTTTTAGTTAATTTTGTGATCATATTCTCAACTAGATATAGACTTACGGATGGTTAAGTGTTTTTATATAATCAAGTCAGATAAAAACAAATTGCGTTTGCTACTGGGTAATTTTTTTTGTAGAACAATCGCAATAATATGACATTTATATTAACAGGTTCTATGTTTTTCAAACAATATCAATAGGTTTTATTCTAATCCATAGTGTGTATAAGGCACAAAAATTTGTAATTTAATTGAAGAAACACTTGAATTACAAATTTTACAATCAAACTCGTTGCTTATGAAATAAACGTGTGCCTTTTTTACAAGTCAATATAGCATAATTGTAAATTGACTAAAGTTATTTTTTATAATCAAAATAATATATCCCAAAATTACTTCCATTGTTGTGATTCACAAGAGAGTGGTGAAGAATTTGTATCGACGATCATGTTATTAGTACTTAAATCTTGACCAAAGATAACAACATTTTTGGATGGAACTGATGTAAATAATTTCAGACTGAAATTAATAAATGCATTTAAAATTGCCGTCAGTATGTCAAAGGCATTTAGTTATTGTTAATATTTATTTTAATACACGCCAATTTACTAACTATTATGCGTAATTATGTAGAGCGGAAAATTTTTTACCAATCTACGTTATGTATATTTTTTATGTAGAATAACGTCTAGTTATAATTTTGTAGAATGTTTTAACGAATTGAAGTACATTCCTTTTTTATTTGTGATTATGTTAGCAACCAGGTTAGAAACGTTAAGGTTGATCTCGTTTGGATTTTTTTTTGTTAGTATTTTCAAAAATATTTTAAAATCAAGTATTATATTGTATGATAAACATGTTAGTTTTATTATATTGAATTATGTGCTTTGCTAAGTAATTAGTTGTGCACATTGATAATCTGTGCCTTTTCTATATTATAATAAAATTTAGTTATTTTTTGAAAAGTATTTTCTGTACCTAATAGAGAAGAAGTGTTGCTCACTGCCGTTTTTCAAATGTAATAACGATAATATCGTAATAATAAAGGTTATTTAGGATAGTTTGGTGTTTTTTTTTTTAATATTCCTCCGGTTTTCAAATCTAAATTTATTGAATACGAGTGTAACAACTCAAAGTGATGCAAAGATTTCCATTGGGCGAAAACTCCAATATAAACGACGCATCCGTAAATAAAAACGTTAAGGCGTGGCGTTGTTTTAGTCGAGCCACTGTGTATATGTAAAACTAGGTCACCCGGTGTATACAGTGCCGCAAGTCATAATTTCGACGGCAGCGCCAGCTGTTGTGTGAAGTTGAAACTGATTTGTCAATAGCTTGTCAGAATTATTTGTAAGAATTTTTGTGCGAAAATCGTGTTGAAATGGCATCAAATGAACAAAAAGCCCAGCAATTAATTGCGGAGGCCGAGAAGAAAGTGTCGTCAAAAGGATTTTTTGGATCATTGTTCGGGTAGGCGAATTTCAACTCAAAATAAAATTTAGGCTAAATTGTTTGTATGCACCCTAACAGAAAATAATTCTTTACAGGGGAAACAGCCGAATCGAGGATGCTGTCGAGTGCTATCAGAGGGCTGCTAATCTTTTTAAAATGGCCAAAAACTGGTCTCAGGCCGGGAGCGCATTTTGTGAAGCTGCTAATTTGAACTCGCGGAGCGGAGCTAGACATGATGCTGCAACAAATTATGTAGACGCCGCTAATTGTTATAAGAAATCTGACATTAACGGTAAGAAACTCAGTTTTTTCATCTGTTAAATCGGCTTAAGCCCGCAAGACTTTGAAATGATGAAACAAAAGAACATCAGCTGTCAATTAGAAAATTGGTGCTGTTTGAATTAGGCTTGCATACAAATGTTAATTAAATATGGTCATTATTTCCTCTATTCATCTCCTGAATTAAAATTAAGGGTCATATTAGAGGCATATTCTATGACCTCCAATTTTCTGGAAAAATATGTGGCAGTAATAAACTATTGAAAACTTAATGATCCAATAAAATTGGCCACATTCTGTAGTTAATTGTGTGTCATTAGAATAATGAATGTAGTTATTGGACACATCATCAGCGAGTTGAAAGAAGTGATTAAATGCAATGAATCATAATGGTAACCAAGTGAATAATGGGTTGCCTAACAATAAGTTATCTTATCGTTTTATTTATGATGGGAAAATTCATACAAATTTTGGCAGCATTTGCTGGGTAATTACATTTTGATAGCATTCCTGATAAAATTCATACCTTTTTTTATGTTGTTTATATGTGTTTATAAACAGTTTATGTTTTGATCGTTAAAATTATTATTACGGCCATTTGCTAGGGAAAAATGCCATTTAACGGAAACGTTTTTAGACAATATGACGTTATGTGTGTTCAGTCACTTTTTTTCGTGTTTTCTTAAAGAATTTATAATTTAATTATCATTAACAACAGCTCTTTTTGTGTGAGAGTTGTTAAAGAGGCAAACAATTATTTGTTTTTGCCCCCACTTAAAGATTAGAAATGTTGTATACATATATAAGGTAAGTATCAATGTATTCTAACATTTTCCGTCAAATTTATCACCATGTCAAAATTTTTCAAAATCTGATTTAGTAATGTTTGTTTTACAAATTTTGTATTGCGTTTTTTCTTTAATAAACAACATTTGTGCATTAAACGTGAGCAGTGGTATACGAGTCGTGAATTTGTGCGATTGTCAAGAAATAAAATAAAGTGAGAAGAAGGAAATTTAGGTTGAACGATGAGGGTCTATCATATTTCAAAGCCATAGTTCACCCTCTCGCGCTCCGGGTAACTCGAGCTGGCGGTATCACATATCGAAGAATTCGAAGGCCGAGCTCGCACTTAACAATAATTGTTGTTTGCAGAAGCCGTAAATTGCCTCCTGAAGGCGATAGAAATCTACACCGACATGGGTCGCTTTACGATGGCGGCGAAGCACCACCAGAGCATCGCCGAGATGTACGAAACGGACGCGGTGGACCTGGAGCGCGCCGTGCAGCATTACGAACAGGCCGCCGATTACTTCCGGGGCGAAGAAAGCAACTCGTCGGCCAACAAATGTCTGCTGAAAGTGGCGCAGTACGCGGCCCAGCTGGAAAACTACGAAAAAGCAATACAAATTTACCAACAAGTAGCCTCTTCAGCTTTAGAAAGTTCACTTTTAAAATACAGTGCGAAAGAATATCTGTTTCGTGCCGCCTTGTGCCACCTCTGTGTAGATATTCTGAATGCGCAACATGCTATAGAGCGCTATATACAAATGTACCCCGCTTTTCAGGATTCCAGAGAATATAAGTTGTTGAAAACGCTTATTGAACACATGGAAGAACAAAACGTCGAAGGATTTACAGATGCTGTCAAAGAATATGACTCCATCTCGCGCCTAGATCAGTGGTATACCACCATACTCTTGCGCATCAAGAAACAACTCAATGAAAACCCAGACTTGCGTTAAAATATACACTTTTTTTTAATATATATATTGTTTACTGTTAATATTAAGAGAAAATATTATTTATTTTAATATTTTGTTAACACTTTCATTTGTAATTAAAAAAAAAAAAAAAACTTACTTTAAAGTTACTTGTTATTACATGTAAACGATTCAGTTGTCTATAAAATTATGTTTGGGGGAATGTATATAATTTTCGTTATTGTGATCCAATATTTATGTAGTATAGGGTGCTAAATTTAACATAACTATTACAAGTAAGTTATTATAGGACCTACACGAAACGAATATAAAAATTGCATCTTTTTACCTATTCTCTAGATATAACGCCATGTCAAATATGGCACCCTGTACTCAGGGTATGTATAAGATCACCTCAAATAGCTTTTATCAAGCTAATTTATTTAAAAAAACACTTATATCGACATTCCTATAATTCTGTATATTTAGATAACAACAATTTTAAATGAAATAAATGCACATTAGTATACACAGTGTCTTAAAATTTGAGGTGGAACTATATACCTATTGTTCTTTATAAAAGTGTTCATGTAATATTAATTTTATTTCAAATTTTTGCTTATCTAAGTATACATATGTGATAAGAAAAATATGTGTTGTACTAGAATATGACATTGTTAAAACATGTAACATTGCTATTTTTATTTTTAAATTTCAATTATCTTACAGACAAATAAAAGTTAAATGAGGTTAAAACATGACACCCTGTGTACATACATTAACTATTCCAAAAAGCAGTTTTAGAACGAAGTAATTTCGATTTAAAATTGGGTTTGGGAATATTAACATGCAGTCAATTCTCAATTAACCTAATCAATAAGGGATCAGATCTGATGACAGTTCCAAACCAGGTATTGCAACGATTAATATTGGGGTTGGCTGTATTTTAGTTTATTTTTTTGATAATTTAATATTGTTAAGTGTATACTTTGTGTGCACTTTTTAATACCTATGCCATTTTTATATTGTCAATGTTATACTATTAAACATGGTAGGTACTATTACGAATATGTGTGGTCATTGTAGCACTTCTGATAGATGATTTCTGTTAGACATCGGAATTAAAATGATATTGAAAAGTTCGGGTGATTTTTAAACATATTGTAATCTCTTCTTCATAGCCGATTGTATTTTTTTTTGCTACATAGAGCATCATTCAATCATACTTAGCGCTCATCCATTCCTGTATACATTATATGTGACATAATAAATAGATTTCACAAAACTAGTTCTTCTACTAAACAATCCAATTATGTAAAAAAAAGTCACTTACAAGAATACACATTTATTATTACATAAAACAATCAAATACACTGTAGTTACCATGTGGGGAATGTTACATATGATTTCTATAAGCAGTCTTAGACGCCATAATAAAAAATGGCTCCTTGGGTAAGATCCATTGTTGTAATACTGTGTCGCTTATTACATATTCGTGATATGAATCAAGGCTATATTTCTCATGCAACATGTAAAAATTTTATTTAATAAATAAAAGTAACAAATTATCACAATTAACAATTACCAAATAAGTCTTTGAGGATAGTCAAAATCATCCCACTCAATAGTTTTTGTGAAAAATAAGTAAAATGTGCAGATATTAAGTAGCAAGTAGGTTAAAAATTCGTATAGAAGAGACTGTAAAGTAATATTTGTTAATTGTGTCCTAAACAGGACATAAGGTACAAAAAAATAACGGAATTCTAGTAGGCGTTGCGTTATCAAAACAATCGATGTACAAGGAATGAAGAATAAAAGAAATGTTACATCTCTTTTGTTCCATAATTTACTTATTATCACAAACAACGAAAACAAGTATATAGGAACCATTAAATAACGAAATAGGAAGTACTTTCCATAGAACCTATTCCATATGTAAAAAACATAATGTCTGTTATCTGCTAGCATATAAGGATGCACTAAAGTATTGAAATGAATTATGACTAGACTTGACGCAACTGCAAACATCATAAATATTTTATAATTATTGATAAATCTCAAAAAACTCAATATTTGTGTAACAAAATGAGGCCAAGCAAAAAATAGACAAAACAACGAGAAGTAAAAAATCTGCGGTAGGTGGATGGTCGCTTCATGCGCAGTTTTATCACCCACTACTATACTCCCATTGAGATAAACAAAAACAAGGAAGAAAATCAGTAATGAACCGTAAGAAGTCGCATTGAGCCAGAAATTTAATGAGGCCCTTCTCAACGTGATCCACAAATCGCCTTTGAAAAACTGCAGCGCCTCCTACGATTTGAAAAATTTTAAATTAGGCCAGCACTATCTCTCCACAAACCTTGAAAGTGACCCCTTGACTGACCCTTCTGGGTTTTTTCTGATTGATGGCGTTCAATTCTTTCAAAATAAAACTACCAAAAACCATGCCCACCCAGATTATATTTGTTTGACGAAACAGCACGGCGCATATGCCTGGAATTGACTTTTTGAGAAACGCTCATGTTTTGTAATTAAATTTACCAAAAATTGACGCTAGATAGTGATTCCCTCGTTGAGAGAGAATAAACAGGAGCAAAATCATTGTCAGCGAGGCTACGTCAGTGTAATAAAGATGACTGAAGAAATACAACGGTGGCAACAATCCCAGATTAATCGCCGAAAATATGTTTTTCCAAGATGGCTAAAATTGAAATGTTAATTTTTTTTAATCGTATTCTTCAAAACTTACTTCATTATTCATGTTTTGCAGACAGTAGAAAAGGAGGATGTTAATGAATGAGAAAAGCAGTGAAATTAATCTTAACCAATATACCGAACACAGATTGACAGTTCCCAGCAGTAAGCTGCTAACGAGATACAAACCTGGAAATGTTGTTACTTTCGGATGCCACTGGAAAAAAATCGATTAGTGCTGGTAAATTACCAACGATGCTATTACTTTATCAAATTCATATTTACAATAAGCTTCTCCTAATGGTAAATGAAATTCTTCGTCAACGATAATTTTTGAGGTTAGGTATATTTTATCGAATATTATTTTCGAAATTATTGCAAAAGTCCCGAGTGCACCGAAGAGGCACACGTTTGAATACTTCACTCGAAACATTTTTTCCTAAAAATACACTTTATTTATTTTACAATCGTTTGATTTTTGAATATTGCCGACTGACAGTTGTCTGACATTTTTATGGCGTTTAGTAACATTTTACGTTGCAATACTCTCAACAGTGCTAGGTTGGTATTTCAATATTTTAGTAGAAGTACATAGGCAGAGTTTGGATTTATGTTGAAAGAAGTGTGACGAATTTAGGGTGATGTGCACTTTTTAAAGTGACAAGCGTGGCGATTTTGAAACTTAAGTTAAAAAAATATTATTTCAAAGAATTTGATAAAAATTAATGATAATAATGAAAATCTTTGTGTAGTATGTGTATGAATAAAATGAATTGAAAATCTGCAGGTAGAAAGTAATGTTTACTAGCACAAGGATTTCATAAATTATTATTTTCAGTACTGTTTTTAAATTTTCATAAGGTTTTAATTTTTTAACTGGAAATACAGAGCTTACGTAACAAAATTCCCAAAAACTGAATCAGGAAGTTACATTGTCTAATGTCGTCATTGACAAATGTCATTTGAAGTTTCTAACCTCAAAATTCTCCGATCCATGATATTCGAAGGTTTTGCAACGTTTTCTGCTGGAAAATCGAATTCATGTGAAAACCGAGTGGCCTTTAATGAAAATTTATTAAAACTTTGTGATATGCTGTCGATTTTTGCGTACTTTCGATGTACCTGAATTGATGAGGCAATAATGATTTCACTTTCTAATCGCTGGATGAAAGAAATGAAATAATCTTAACATAATTAATAAAATGGCATCACAGAACTCCAACCAAGCCCGATGCCAATTTGGAAACATAATATTCCGAGAAATACACAAGAACGCTTGGTTGAAAAAAGTAAATACGTCCAATATCAAAAAGGTAATTCTGTGTGACAATTTCACAATTCCCATCTCTTATTCACACATTTTCAGAAACGGGAAAAGCTCTGGGTTGTGTTTTGCGTGCATGATGACACAGACGCATTCCTCGAAACTTACACCGATAATAAAATAGCAGTTTTACATAAACCTGATTGGTTCGTCTACTTAAATGATGTCCAGCATATATCACCCACGATCTGTCCACACGAGCAAGAATACGAGTTCGTTTTGACTCTCAAATCGGAAGTTATTAGATTGACAGCGCCCACATGGGACCAAATGCTAGATTGGGTCGCTAGTCTTCAAGCAAAGTTGCATGAGCTGAGAATCCTGAGCCCCAAAGACAACGTTTACTCTAAGTTACCGGAAGTCAATCGCGGACATTTATTTTCAACTAGGGACCCCAACTCGCCGCTGCCACCACCCCCAACCACCACACTCGAATTATTACCAGGCATTGAACCCATCCACATCGAACCCAGAAGAACCACTTCACGCCAATGGTGAGTATCAAATGTAACCATTTTATACAAATATATACATTTAGTTTACAGAGATTAATAAATTTACATTAAAAAAAAGTGTTCTAGAATTTTAAAAAATTAAATAAATTTGTGCCAAACATAAAATTCGAATTTAACGAATTTTATTAAAAAATCCGTATTTCCATTAACCCGGAAGTCACGTGACTAAATGTTTTTGGTCGGTTATAACCGGAAGCGTGAAATATGCTATTTTATGTTTTTATAACTGTTAATCTGTGAAAAGTTATATCTCAATAGAAGCAAAACCGATATTTTTAAAATCTGTCTTTGAACTCCGGTACTTAAATAACCTGAGCTGAACGTTTTCGCAGGAACAGATCGTTATCCCATACCAACAGTCCAGGTGAAGAAACGCCACGTTTGCGACGAGGCAGCACTTCAGAACCGGAAGTCTTTCGCTTTGACAATTTGTCCAGCGCAGTGCAACAAATCAACAGTAGAGAATCGCCCAGCAACTGCCATTATGAACGCTTATATCAAGATGATCCAGGTATGTGTCAGTTGTGGAGGAAAAGAAAGTTGGGATGAAATTACACTATGACAGTAGAACTTCATTCCAACTTTCTTCAAAGATTCGCGTTATATTTAGAATTTTGTACCCATGCTATTTTTTTAAAGAGTGAATAGGAATGATTGAGATCGTCGAAAAATCCTCACTTATTTCGCTCCGAGTGGTCTAGGTATGTTTATTCACCTCATTACATTAAACGATGGCGCCATAGCCCATTCTAACTCTCCTGTGTTTGATGTATTAACCGTTGACGTGCGCATGATTTTTGATTTTGTAAAAATGGGATGGGGGTAATTTTTCGTTTGTTTATTGAAGGTCCGTCCAGAAGGCAATTAGAGAGGTCTTCAAGTGCCCTCCAGCAACCCCCTTTACCATATAAAACTTTCAGGGAGCAACAAGTTTTCCAGTTGCAAAAAGAAATGAAACATTCCAGTGGCGTGCGATTGCAGTTACGGAAAAAAGACTGTATTAGTTCGCTCGCCTTAGTCGATGCTTTTGATTCAGTTTGGTAAGGAAAGAACGAACGCGATTTTGTTATTGTTATTTCGTTTTTTGTGAAGGATTTGTGGTTGGAAGCAGAAAGAACATCCAATGTTATATAACGTGCTTCATATCGGCGATAAAGTACTAAGTATAGCCGGTGTTTCAGTCAAATCAGCATCTGATGCTTACAGAATCCTGGAATCGCACTATTGTGGTTTATATGTGAGTAAAAATAGAATTTTGACGTTAACCACAAATCTTTTTGTAGGTTGATATTGTTATTAAAAGAATACCTTACGGTCAAGTTTTTTTGTTACATCGCGAAACTGAAGGTCAGTCTTTGGGTATTGTGCAAGAGAACAATACAGCTGTTATTGAAACGATTGAAGCGGATAGTTTAGCAGCAAGGCAAGGCTTGTCTGCTAAAACAAGAACTTGTGATGGTTTATCTCTAACAAACTGGGTTTTAACAGAAATTAATGGAAGACCATTGAATCTATTTTTCAAGAAGAATCAAGTGAGAGATCGTCTGAATTCAGTAGGACGTGACATATCCATTTTAGTCCAGCCTTTAGATTTAATGAAACAACTTAAAAAAGAATTGAAATCATTGAGAAATTATAAAGAGTATATTTTACAATAATTTAAAATGTAACAAATCACACACTTCAGTTTTGTATTAGAGAAAATGGTCTGAATTATCTACTGTGATTGATATTTTATACATTCGAAAACTAATAAAATATTTTACTTATTAAAGTAATTAATACAGAAATATGTTAATAAAATTTGCACTGTGATTAAGGAGGAGTGCTTACTTTCCCTGCAAACATAATACTTTTTGTGGGCTTATTTACAATGAAATACAAGAAAGGTTTATTAGCTAAGAATTTCGGTGGCGGAGACTTATTGATGATTGTTGCACCAGCAGCTGCACTTGCCACAGTTCCCTCTTCAGTCACGTCAATTTCAGCCCGTTGAATCAATCGAGAAATGTATAAGAAGTGCGGAAACATGTTTAAAAGGTCAGCGGTGGCCTCATCAAAAACATCTTGAATCCCCATCTGAAAATAATCATTATAATAACCAATAGTGCACGATTGTCACATATTTTACCTTATCCAGAACTCGGTTGAGAGTTAAATCTGATTTAACGCTGAATCTTGGGAGGTATACTTTAACATCTTCACCTTCAAAGTCGATTTTAGCCTTATCTAACATGTCCATTATCGTTTGGAATGGGAGTTTTGACATCGCTTGTAACATGTTCGCGATAGTTTGGTCTTTGTATGGTAAAATTACGATCATGGACATCTTGTCGCCCTGTAGTACAATACGATTATAGTGTGTTATTAAAAAATGTGTATACATACCTTTCCGTAAGGGAGTTCGACTGCGTAACCTCTGATGGAATCAATTCTGGAATAGGGGAAGAAACCCATGTGATACATCATATCCACCTCCCCAAGTTTATTTTGTTTTTCGTCATAAAAGGTGTCGCGGAATGTGTTGGATTTATTGAATGGAATCATCCATGTACCTTTGAAGTAGAGGGCGCTGACGATAAAAATTTGAGCGTTGGTTAAGTCATCTGAAACAACCTATAGAGTCATCTTTCATGAAATGCATTATAAGCGTACCCGGACTGATGAAATTTGTTATTCTATTTCTTGTGGCTTGACTGACGTATTTGTTGATCACTTCAGAAGCTCGCTTCGAATTTTGAAAATCTATAGGCTGCACGTTGACTTTATAAAAATTTTTGGAGACATCCTGAAATTCGCTCTTCAACTTCTGCGTCGCAGTTGTAAAGATCGAGTTGTAGACGTCCAAATTTACGTCTTGGTCTTTTATCTGTTGGTTCAATTGCAAAATGCAGATGTCACTTTTTTTGAATTCGCAACTTACCGCCAAAATGTTGGACATGTTGGTGAAATCATATCTGAAATTGTTCTTATTGGGGGAACCGGGAATTCGGAGGACATTTTCGAGTTGCGTGGCCGTGTTTCCCCTGGCACCTTCGTCGATGATGGACAAAAGTGTCCATATCGGGTACGGCGAAATAATCAAATTTGGCGGACTGTTCGGCTCTGTGCTTGTTTCCTAGGACATAAATCAATGACAACTGCGAGTTAATAAATATCTGTTACAACTCACCTTCAATAAATCGATAGCAAATGCATTTATTGAATCACCAATCGCTTGGGCCTCAACAGCATAAATAATTGATGTTATAAATATAAAAGAAGATACTGAAATAGAAAATGTTAATGCGGTATAACAGGATTTTTTGTTGTGATTCGGTTCAACAAAATGTTCAAGGTGACAAGAGCTTGTTGATAGAATTCGAAACAATTTACAGTCAGTTATGTAGAAGAATTGTTGTTTTTGAAGGAATAATACTTACACTTTCTCCTCCTAAACATTTCGATGTGGTTATTGTGCCGAGGAGTCGTATGTGGCTGATACAAATGCACAGAAAGCACTGATCACCGAACTTATTAAACGTACAACTCGATAATTTGCGGACAACTAGTTTTATGAAGAAATTTTAGATATTTTGTGGTGTAAACGTTGGTGACCTCTGTTTGTTTTAATAATTCTTCGGAAAGAAAATTCTGGCGTTATTTATAATCCCGAATTATACTGTATGTGTTTAATGCTTGTACACGCACACATTAGACACACAATGTTGCAAGTGAATCGTTAATATTTCTCTGGAAAAACCCACTTTAGTCTTGAATTGTTTAATGTTTTTTTTTTTTTCGATCAAGACGGATTTTATCTAAATGCTATAATTAGTTCTACAGCAATCAATACTTTTGTATTTATCATCGGGAATATTATATAATGAAAATCGATCGCTTTTCCTACGGCGTTGGCGTCATT
Organism: Asbolus verrucosus; assembly: GCA_004193795.1. Classification (NCBI taxonomy): domain Eukaryota; kingdom Metazoa; phylum Arthropoda; class Insecta; order Coleoptera; family Tenebrionidae; genus Asbolus; species Asbolus verrucosus. Next base: position 38,252 of record QDEB01113794.1, on the reverse strand, counting down.
TTTACTTTGAAATACCGACCAGACTCAAATTCCCACGATTATAAGTACAATTTTTTTCGAAAATGTGTCGATGAAATAATTCATAAATGAAGAAATTTGTAATGAATTTTTCCAGTGAATAAGTAATCGATAATTAAACCATTAAAAAGGAATGTCGGATGAACAAATCTCGGTTAATCAGAAAACTAGTCATTTTAATAAAAATTTCGAAGAAATTATGTGTGCCTTCACAACTATTACAAATCAATAATCACCCGGAACTCGCATTTTTCGAGAATTCCGTGTTGGTTTCCCGGAATTCTCGGTAAAATCTCGGAAATGCGACCTCAAAATAATCCCGGATAAAAATACATTTTGCTTTTGCGGCTGGAATTTCAAGTTTCAAAAATATTGTTAATCTCGATTAACATCTCGGAATTTTGACTCGGTTTTTCAAATTATGGAAATTCCGAAATGCACACAACACTTCAAAATAATTCAAAATTCTTGTGAAATAAAATGCGAACATTTAAAACGATATAGAATTCAAATTTTTTTCAAATATTATTTCTTCCTCTTTAATAATATGCATCCGCCAGAATATATAATATTTATCTAATCGCAGCATTAACCAACAAACTGGCATTCCTGGAAATTATCACGAGATTTTTTTTTGTGACACGTTTATTTGTTTGTGCAAAGTTCAATTTAATGACTAAATGTGTGTGTTTTTTAATATATGCTTTTTTGTAGGCGTCATATTTGTTTATTAATGAAGTCATTTCTAGCTAACAGAATTAACATCAAAAACGAGATTACAAAATGAAATAGAAACAACGTAACTGTAGTAATCGTTAACTAGAACTTCCATTACGCTTAATCTTTATGGCTGTTGTGGTTGCATTGTTTAATAACAAATATGGCTTCATCGAAAATATTGATTAAACTGACAATAAAAAGAACAATAAACACATTATTTGTATTTGAGATATGTTTTATTACATAATTTTAATTTGTAGTGAAACTTTAATGATTATACAAGAGTGAGTAATTTAATTATTATTATGAATTACATTGTTATTTTCATCTTTAAATTATCAAATTTGGTATATTTCTGACATTTTTAAATACTATAAAGCAATTTTTTCCTTAATAATCCGACGAATCCAATTAAACAAAAAATTATAGTTAATATGTGCAAAAATAAGATATTATAAGCAGTATCATACGGCTTATAGACTCCGTAATTTTTTAGAACTTCAATACCGTCGGTGTAACAAAGAATGGTTTCGTTTTTTGTGCAATTACCTGAAATTATTATTTTTTTTAGTATAAAACACATTTATCTCTTACCAATATTTGTTGTGTCCATCCAAAACAGATTCGACAAGGAGTCAAAACCGTAATAAAAAGGTGACACGTATCTTAGCCAGCTGAAGAAAATTGGCACTGTATCTAGCCGAACCAAAAATCCTGATAATAAAAGGAGGATGAGCTCTAGTGACCCCATAATTAGATCTATATGTTCAACCCTGGAAAAAGTTGCAGAGAATGATAAACCTACAAAAGGTGGAATTTTGAAAAATTTTTCACAAAATATACAAAACGTACCTAAACCACAAGAAGTTAAACTAATCAAGAACATCATATATGTCATTTTGAACCATAAATAGAACCCATTTAAAAATTGTAAAACTATAAAAAATATGCTCATGTATATTACAGTGCTGAATAGACACAATGGTATCTGAAATTTATAAATTTGTTACAATTGTATTTTTTGTGTAATTTTCAGTGTACCAGAGATAAGACTTTTGACATGAAATAAGAATGCGATGAGTATAAATTCTTCTCACGTAAAAAGATAGCAACTTCTTCGGGGAATACATTAATAACGACATACATGTTGGTGTAAGTAAATTCGGTGGCTATGAAAGATAAAACACCCTGTATATTTTGAACACTATCTTTGTCGAATAGTTTTACAGGGGCAAAAAATAATGCCACAAGGATTAGCTCCACCTAAAACGAGATATTTTGGCTCTGTTTGCTCTTTTCATGGTCAATAATTACCAAAACTATAAAATAAGAGCTTAGACGAAAACTTTTATTTCGCCTCATATCGGTCAAAGATCTCCACAACAGCCATTTTACTTCGTAGAAAAAATTATTCTGGAATTTACTATAGAAATCCAAAATTTCATTAGAAAACTGAAATTGTAATTTAGATGCTTACTTTCCTAAAAATATATTATTGAAATGTTCGTAGTGGGGACAGATTTCCTTGACATCATTTTTCCGCATTTTAAAAATATCGCACATTTTCGAAACATCTCCATCTGTGAGGCATTTGATATAAAAATCAGCGGGATTATATGTCAGAGGGGAAAATAAATTAATACTGCAAGAAACGGCGATTAAAAAACAACACAATATTAAAAACCAATTAACCTTTCAAAAAATGACTTGGCCTGTTCCTTGGTACCTTGAAAAACTAGTTTCCCTTCAGCTAGAAGCGTGATATCGTTGAAGTAGTGGAATAGTTGTGATGACGGTTGATGAATCGTCGCTAGCACTATTTTCCCCGATAATGCAATTGTTTGCAATTTTTGTATAACTGACATGGCGCTGTAACTATCTAAACCTGTCGTAGGTTCATCACAAAACAGTATGTAGGGGTCATTGAAGAGCTACAGTTTCAAATTTGAAATTTTTTTAACCAAAATGTCAATTTTACCTCTCCAGCCAAAGAAAGCCGTCGTCTTTCACCCCCTGACAAGCTCTTAATAAAAGTATTTTGATGAAATTCTAAACTAAGCTCAGAAATTAATTTTTTGATAATTAGGTACCGGTTTTCTTTTGTTTTGTCTTTTATGTGAAAGGCTGCCTAAAAACAACGCCAAAATATTTTGATTTTGTTGTAATTTTAACGTACCATAAATTGTAAATGCTCCAAAACTGTCAAACTTTCTGTAAAAATATCTTGTTGGTGGACGTACCTCGACAAGTTTTTGATGTTGTCGTTAGATATGATCGCATTGTTTATTTTTATCACACCTCTTTTCTTTCGAAGCCGCCCCGAAATCGCGCCCAAAAAAGTCGTTTTGCCGGCGCCACTAAAATTCGTCAAAATTTCACATTGAACGTCAAAATTTTCCAAAAATTGTACCTGGGTCCCATTATTGCGACCAACGAACTGCTTTTGGCAACCCCTGAAACTGATACAGTACTTATTTTGAGAAAAATTCGTCGAGAATGGTATAACCATTGTTTATTATTGTTTTCTTCTTTATTTTCGTTTTCCAAAATGAACGCTCTTTTTCTGAAACTTCCACACTGATATTATGCCAGGATAACGAGAATTCATGCTAAAATTTAGTTGCTTTAACATAAATTTAATGTTTTTCAACTTACCATGTTTCGTTTTGTAGTGTACTACTTCTGTATTTTGTTATCAGAATGGATTATTCTCTCTTGTGATTGTTCGTTTAAATAAATATTTAAATAAGAAATGACTCGTAAAAGATTTTAATTTTTGTAAATATGAAATCAGACCAGACGGTCAGCTGTCCCATACAAAACAAAACTGTCAAAAGGAGGTGATATTTTTTTTCGGTTTTTATGTTGTATTCAAATGGAAGCACAATTTTTTTTATTTAAAAAAATACGTAAAAATAAGAAAATAAAACAAACGATGAAAACTTTACGGTATATGTATATTAAAATATAAACTTTGTTAAGTGTTACAGAACAGGCTTTATTTAAACAACAAATACTGGTATCTCATTTTTTCATTTCGATCTTGTTATTTTGAAAAAATTACAGTGGTACAGATGGAATTCATTAACTTATTGCAAATTACATTAAATATTTAGAAATAAAAAAATAACATAATGGACATCAATTTTTTGTCTAAGTTGCTAACTTATAAAATCGAAATTTTTTTAAAAATAATCTATTTTGCCTACTTAACACAATAATAAAATGGAATATAGAGGAACAAGATGAGGGAAAATAAGTAAAAAGAAACGGTCAGCAAGAACACATTTTCCCATTGCTTTGAGCATTATTCTCCTTTATCGAAAATTTTTCTTCATCTTTATTTGCATCGATATTAAGTAAAGTATCATTTTCAAGGATCTGCGAAAAAACAAATGTCAGTTTTTGATTTCTACGATGATAATTGCAATACCTTGTTCACTAAAGCTCTCGCAGCCTCGTCTATATTGATATTGTCTTTTGCCGACGTTTCGAACCACGCGGTAAAACCATTTTCTTTACAGTATTCGTCCATTTTGTGACTGTTGTTGACAAGGCCTTCTTTCGGTTGGTCACACTGTAACAAAAATCACTGGTTTCATAACCCCTCACACTAGATATTAAAAATCACTTATTTTAACACAGGTTATCGAGAAGATGTGAGGGTCATCGCTCAAAACCTTTGCCTTTCCAAATTCCTCGATGCTTTTAATATGTAGTTAAAATTTAAAAACGTAAATTTTAGCGAGAAAATATTCATTAATATGAACGTTTTGGATTTACATTTTTCAAAATTTTTAAAAATTTGAAAATTAGACATTAGTTGTGCTCTTTTTTAATGGTAATTGCACCTTATTTGCTAGAAGAACACATGGAATCGGTGAACCATCAGATAATTGCACTTTGGAATCCAAATCAGCCTTCCATTTGGCAACAGATTCAAACGTGTTCACTCTGGTAACATCAAATACAATGAAAGCTCCGACGGCTTCTTTGTAATAAACTCTTGTCATATTGCCATAACGCTCCTGACCTAAAACAGAAAAAAATCTATAGTATGTTTTTTGACTATATTTTGACATCCTTTTACCTGCTATATCCCATAACTGTAGTCTTATAAGAGTATTTTCATCCCAATTCAGTACTTTTAAAGCAAAATCTACACCAATTGTAGCTCTGTAATGTTGTGTGAAGAATCGATGAACATAACGTTTGATTATTGACGTTTTTCCAGCGCCTAGATCGCCAATTACCAAAATTTTGTACAAATGATCCTTTCGTTCAGTAGTTTTGTTTGCATAGGACTAGAACAATTAAATTATTTGATTTATTATAATTATAATTTAAATAACATACGAGACAAGTTTTTTTTTGGCTTCAAATTGATACTTTCTTTAAGTATTAAGTATTTATTTCATTGACTATCAAAGTCCTTGTCAAACGTATCAAATTCTCCATATCATATTAATTACAAATAAACATATTTTTATTTATCTGACACGGTCTATTTATTTCAATGAAAACTGGACATTATACATTTAATTTTTTTTTTTTGTAGTTTACTATAGTCTAGATACTACTGATTTTTAGGGCAATATTAGGTCTTGTTGAGTCATTATGATAACGTTATGTGGCTGCAGAAGTGTATGGATGAAAAAAAAACCATTTCTTTTCGAAAGTCAAAATTCGTCAAAAATGTCGTATTTTGGAATTATTTGTAGTTTTACATGATGTAGGAAGTGTTGCTTTTGATGAATAAGCGTGAAAATTTTTTATATTTCGTCTTATCTTGCTACTTACAAATCTTTATGTAAACAAAAATCTGGTAGTACACATAGAATTATCATGTTTTTTTTATAATAAGTGGGTACGTGTGAACAATTACGTAACAAATATTTATACAACATAACTAAGAGATCGTGTTACCGTAGTGGCTGCAGGATCGACGATAAGATCACCGTAGGCGGGCATATCTTTCAAATTTTCCAAAGATTTCGTCCGTTCCGGCACTTCCGTGCACAACCGATTTTGACTCGTATCAACGTTCACGCTCGAAGTGTCCGCATCTTTCACATTTTCAGCACTTTTCCGCGACTCCGTCAAATTCGTTTCAGAAACTGATTTCGAAAACATGAAACTGTCGTCGCCTTCGGGCGTCTGTCTCCCTAGGGAGGCGCTGGGTAGGGACAAACTGACTTGGCCAGTCCCTTTTGACTCTCTCGAAGGCGATTTTGACTTGAATTTGAATTTTTTTATCAAAAAATGCGTTTTTTTTGGTTTTGACAGTTTCGGGGATTTTGGCGGAATTACGACTTTTTTCGTTCGTTTCTCGGTGTGGGTTACCTCAACAACTGTCTCTTCTGATTTTTCTTCACTTTTCATTTTAATTATTTTTAGACATTACTGGCGAAAATGCTGGTGAGAGACTGATAACGGGCTCTAGGTAAAGTTAAATAAAGGAGTGGTGGGGCGACATGAACTTGCATACTAGGGGAAACTTTACTGTGCTAACAATACGGTTTTAATGGAATTAGTGCATAAATTAATTCGATTTCGTCCACCGAATTTATTCAAACAAATGCCGCCAATTCTCGCTTCGCTCATTATCGACCCAAGAAACCCCAGTTTTTGTTTTTCTTTTAATAATTATTATAAACAGTAAAATATAATAATATAAAATTATATAGACACATATAAGATATGAATTTTTAATAATGAATAAAAAAATTGCAAACAATGTTGTTACATAAAATCACATTTAATTTAGTGGGGCTTCCGAATCCTTATATTTGAAACAGTATCGTTGACGTCATTTCATTGGCTTCTGACGTATTATCTATGCTCAAAAGAACCTAAATATTTATTACATATGTAATTTGCCGATTTTTTTCAAAATTTTTATTGGCCCAAAGTTCAGTAGTATTATATGTAAGATTGTGTAAACTTGAAATATTTAATTATAACGTTAATTTTTTCACTATTTAGTACTTTTGTAAAGTTCATTGTTGAAATTTTGGTTTTTCGAAAAAAACTTTTTTTTACATTTTTCTTGTGTAAATTACTTTTGACAGATGACGTCAAATATTTTTTAACGGGAACTTATGTTAGCATTTTGAGTAGTTTTTTCCAAGATTTCTTCAAACGTGCAAAATGTGACAAAATACTTTTGCAAAATGTGACCATATTTTGGTAACTAATTCAGCATCTTAAAGTAGCTCGAAAAACAAGCATGACATGTTTTTCAGCTTCTTGAAAAGTCACAATTATCACTTACTAATCTATGTTTGAAGTGCTGTCGATTGTCACCTAAAAAAAAAGGCGATAACGTCATCTGTCTGCAGTATAAACTACATACAAATGAGTTTTTTGATCACAAGTTTTTTCGAAAAACTAAAATTATAAGAACTAGCATTTTTTATTTTTAGTAAACTATTATAAAATTGTTATAGCTTATTTAGTATTCCAAAATTTTTCAAAATTACAATCTTGAATTTTTAAATTATTGAATTTACTCTTTTCGTTGATAACGAGCCACATTTTTAAGTTTTTAAATCTAAATAACTTAGAGATGGTGATAGATTAATTTTGTATCATCGATTTTATAAAAATATGGAGACTGGGTTAAAAAAATTTCCCTTTTTTTTTCAAAAATAAATGGTTTTTGTGGAAGGCATGAAAATATCTGTAAAATGTATCATTATAGTAACAAAATTTGTAATTATCTTGCATTAAAACAATGCACTTTTGTTGGTATCAGATGATAACATCTGCATAACAATTTTCAACATTTTCTTTTATTGGCGCCATAGACATCGAGCAAAAAATTGCCTTCAAACATTCATAGAGTCGATTATCGCGGTCTGGGCGCCAGCTGAAGAACTTGCGTAATAGCGCGTTATGTGTCACTGCGATTTTTAAGCTAAAGGCTGTTGAAATGAATCAAAGTTAGTGTTAAATATATAGATCCCTCACCGTTTTGGGTTTCCCCATGGGACTTGGCTTTTGATGATTTTTGATAAAATTGTTATTTTCGGACGAATTAGGTGTGTGCGGTGGAGATACGTCATCAGTCAAAACATCACTTTCAGTTTCGTAATTGTTTGAATCGTCAAAAATGAAGTATCTTTCGCGTCTTTTGTTGCGTTCACCACGCGTTCTGCGGTTCATACGCCTAACTGGTACTTCTTCAATCATGTCAATATGAATAATTACAATAAACTAAATAAGTTATTATTTAAAAGGACAATTTCACACGACACTGCCAATTAAACGTTAACATTACCACAGATAAGTACGAGGGACAGTGACCTATACTTATCAAATTTGACACTTAACTTTATGATCGTCTTGTTTAGATTTTTAGATGAAAAATAGCGGACATTAAAAACAACACAAGCATATAAATAATAACATGCTGCTCGACTGAGACTATAAGTTCAAGTCCCAAAATTAATACAACTAATTACGAATTATAAAAAAGACATTAAGATAATTGTCATACATAATATTAACCGAAGTTCGACATACACCATTGACGCACATTCATATCGGAACCATCGTTATTGCATTATTGTTTATTTTTTGATCATAACTGTTTACATAACTTAAGTATGATCTAACATTAAGAAAAATTGCATTAACTAATAAGAAAATTGCAGTACTCCACTAGCTTCATTTTATTTTTAGAACGAATCCAGTTAACATTAAAAATATAGTTTGGGGATCCCATATGGCACATCTTAAACCACAATCTTCAATTTTCTACAAGTACCATGAGCTTTTACAAAAAAAAATCACGCGCTACTGTCCTAACGACTCATTGAAGTCTCTAATTTGTTTCAAATTTATAAGAAATTTGTTTAACATTCTGACATTTTTAGGTCCAGATCAGGAGTCTGAAAGCGCCTGAAATTTGAATAGTAAGCCTTCGAGAAACAAACATTTTAAAAATTAAACAAATGAAGTTAATAATATTTAAAAAACTGGTCTCATGCTATTTGAAAAAGAAAACAGTTGTTATATCACAATTAACAACCTTGCAGGAATTCATTTCTGTCTGTTTTAAATTTGCATAAATGAAAGGACGGGAATACCAAACTGGATTACTCGATGTGTTTTGACACAGTTGAACAAAAACTGAAAAAAATCAGTAACCCTAACTGTATAAAAAGGAATCTTAAGAAAATTTCAGATTTGAATTGAATATGAATCTTACTTTCTGATATTTCTATTTATAAACCAATTTTATTGAAATTTGGAATTTACGTATTATTTCCGGCTGATACAGATTTAGTTAAAATTTAGTTCTTTTGAAATTTAAACAAAGTGGATACTATTTGAAAATTCCATTTTAAGTCTATATGATTATGTGCAAAAAATGTGTGAATTTTATTTACAATGAAATAAAATTTATGCAAAAAAATCAATAATTTGATGAATTTTCAAGTAAAGCAGTATTACATGAAAGTGTATTCTTGTCGTTACTATTTGTTATTTATAACAGACATTCGTGATATTTTTTTTTCACTATTTGAGAAAATTTATTCGAAAAAGTCAAATTTTGACAAAATGTCAGCCAACTACTTGATTGTTCAGAAATCGTGGCAACATCACCCCTCATTGCTCAATAAGTCGTGAAATTATTAAATAATTTTTGCATAATTTGTATTCAGTTGTAAGTAAAATTCTCACGTTTTACATGCCATCGTGTAACATTTGAAAAAACAGTGCGCAAATAAAATCTACTTTTAGATAAAAAAAAAAAAAACTAGATTTTTAAATCTGTGAACCGGGAAGGAAAACACATCCATACTAGCAGTTAATGAAATTAAAAAAAAAATAAAAAATAGGTTGCCAAATTAAAATTTCAGAAAGGGATCTTGCATGGGACGCTCTCTTATTTAACAAAAAAAGAAAAGAAATATTTCCAATTTCTACCGAGATTCGCAAATAAACTAGTTTTGTCTTTTCTAAAAAAAAGTTATCTTTTGCAAAAAGGACCGAATTTCCATTTTTCTTTAAATTGATTGATTTAGATTTTAGACAATATATACTAGGAACATATTTTTTACTTTTTAGGTTTTAATTTTTTCAGTATTTTTTTGAATATGATGTTTTTGTTTTATTTCGAAAAATTAACATTCCTGTTGTATATGAGTAAATGTGAAAAAGATAAATGAAATGTCTTAATATGAAACTCGTATTTTTATAGACGCCTGTATGCACAGAGATAAGGACTTGACTTTGTTTTGAAATATTATTCTAAAAATATTTAAATAATGATAAATACATACATTTAAAAAACAATTATATGTGTATAAATAGATATGAATTTTATGTAGCGTGCCCTCATTTTTATTAACACAGATTTTGAGAATTATTGAGTATTTTAACATTAAATAGAACTGTGCCATAACATCGAATGGAACGTAAAAAAAGTAACAGATAAAGTATATCAGTCAATAAACAGGTGGCAAATAGCAACCTTGCAAAGCAAATAGATGATAATTTAGCAGAGTTGCCTCTTTCTATCATATCATCATTCTTATGATGAGCCTCACTGTATGTGTTATTTCTAAATGTAAAAATGTCTCTTAGTCATAAATCACCATTTCTACCGATTTTTTTAGAATATTAAAACAATAAAATAATTTGTGATAAAGATTATATTTCAATTCTTGTTATCTTATGTGTTTACCCTATTATCACGGTTCTTCATGATAAGGTAGCAAGAAAATAATTTTGAATGAACTTTTTATACGTTCATAAAATTTATAAATATCAAAATTAAGTTTTAAAGTGAACAGTTTTAAATATATGACATTAAGGCCATCTTTCCTTACCATTTCAAAATATTTGGGTTTCCCCTTGTGGTGTTTATCAACACATTGGTTTTGGCGCCAGGGACAGCAAACTGTTTTCTTATGTAACTTTCTCGGTTGAATACAGTGTCGTATTGTCACAGTTTTCACTATAATGGCAGCTACCATATGATATCACAACACTGAACTTATTGTTAAGGATTCATAATCACTACTTTCAAGTAACTTTTCACATTGACCGCCGATTACTGATAAGGATGAGACAAAATAAACATACGATACTGCTGATAAAATGTTCGATTTTACAGAAAACTGTAATTTCATTGATTTATTCTTTTATATAACATACATTCAATTTCTTATTTTTGATGAATTTCAACAAAATTAAACACCATTCAATAATTTAATTACACCCACACACAGGCAACCAGACATACATATACCGGGTGAATCACTGTCAAAATAAAAATTTGAAAATTTTCATTTTTGTCTGGTTCATTCGTTGTGTAATCATCATTACGAGCCGTCGACTTAATCGACAACTTTTTTAGTATTTCAAGCCAAATTAATTTTTTTTAAGAAATGAAAGCCGTTTTTACTAAAAAGTATTTATTAGGATACAATAACAAATGCTTAAAAGCTCTTTGGAATGATAACAAATGTGAATCAACAATAGTTAAGCATAAACTAATTAAAAGCTTAACAACAACCTCGTTTACAACATAACGTATAATACTATGGACTGTGGACTATTATGAACTCAATTATTTTAAGTCTGCAAATAACCAAGTAGAGTATTTTCTCATATCTTACTTTCATGTATTAAGTCTAAAATATAAAATTGTAAGTAAATTCGTTGTTCATTTTGGACAAATTGAATAACATAAATATTGGTCCCCTGTTCCACCTTACCCTAATTTATACAAAAAATCACTTAAAGATTAGCTTTCAAAAACGGTTTTAGATATAACTTAAATGATTTATTAACTGGCTCGGCATTTAATGGACTTTTTGAAGCTTCTTCAAATAATCGTTCATAAACATTGCCATCATAGGCACCCAGTGTTGAACCTAGAACTTCATCTCTGATATCAAAACTATCAACAAGTCCTACAGCGTTAGGACGGATGAGAGCTAGCAATTCTTCCAACCAAGCTTGCAGAGTTTCTATATCTTTTCCTGTAATGCTTGTGAACTGAAATTTAACAATGCTAAAAAAAAAAAAACAACAAGAAAACAAAACACAAATATTACTCTCAATAAATCTCCAGTGAGTCTAAGCGCTGTATACACTCCATACAAGTTCAAAAGTTGTACAAGAACAACTTTCAATTCCTTAGAAACCTTCAACTCATTGATAGTATTATAAAAAGTTTCCACAATAAAACTTCTGCAGTGTGCCTCAGCAGCTGCCACCAATTCAATTGAGGACTCATTCCATGCATCTTCATATGCCTTCCCCTTCTGGACCCTCTCATTGATATGGCGATTAGCCAACTCGATTTTTCTGAAAATAACGTGTGATTTTCGCTCTTCTATGTTATTTGTTTATTACCTAGCAGCAGTCTGCTGCAAAGCATATATAATCCATTCCACAGACCGCTGGAAAGGTCTATCTCTATTTAAATCGTTACCTAGGTATTTCACAGTCGTGAACTTCTCCAAATTGTTTCGATTTTGCCACACTTTGACCAGGAAACGTGCGGTCTGTAGAAGGAGGACGGTATTTTCTCCTTCGTAAGTGCACATGGCTGTCACCAACCCATAAGTTGATGGGAGATTTGATGACGTCATGTATCCATGACCGCCGCAAGCCAGACGACATATTTCCACACCCTGGGCGGCATCGGCGCTGCTTACAGCCTTCAAACAACAGGCAACAGCGTGGAGCTGCAAAATGTTTTTTTTTAAGTCAATTGGGACATTTTTCAACATTTCTTGTGTCGAATTTGATAATCGAGAAAAAAAAGAATTTTAGAAGCGTGGAATCATCCATGTCACTAAACCGTGGTAAAAACTACAATAAGAACCGTGTTCTTTTTAAGTGAGAGCTGCAACTGGTATAAGGTAAGTGAGATAATTTTCATTCACAAAATGGTCCATTTCAGACAAATCGATTCCAACGACAACATTTTAAACTTTTTCGGATGCGAAATATGTCACGAATTCATGATCGGTGCTAATAAAGGCAGATTTTTATTCAGAATTAACAACTTAATGGAAGATGGGGAAGTTGCAATTTATTCAAATAATAAAAAATCTCCTGGATTGTCTACTTGTATTCTGGCGAACAAAAGATTCGAGTTTATATTTTAAAAAAATCATTCATAATATTATTACTTGTGTTTTTATCTTATTATAAAGTTTTTATTCTAGGAGTGAAAATTTTTAATGTGTTTTTGTACTTAAGGTGATTATTCAAGTGAAATACACTAAAATAACAATAAATGATGCATCTACCTTGAAACGTCAATAAATGTTTGTAATTTTTACCAAAGTACCTTTGTATTACCACTATTTAAGCTCTCCATTGTCGCCAACACAAAGTTTAGTTTAATCGTGATTATTAGTTACGAATGTACACGACATAGTTTTTAACTTTTGGGTGATATTCGCTGCACGGTGTGAATTTTTGTTTTTCTACGAATCGATTTAAATGAATAATTCTCAGCGCAACTGTTTAACATTAAAAAATGAGAACGCTGATTCACTCAAATACATCAATAAACCCAGATTGAAACGATGATCAAATTTCACCATTGCGCCAATTTTATAGCTCAATTAACACAGTCAGAAACCTCATGAAAATTTGAAAAATTGCAGTTACTTTTATATTGGAATCGTTTTCTTCATGGACCTTTATTTTCGACTTCAAGAGATGCCCCTCCATAGCATTCTTATACAATATAAATTATATAATATTTAATTGCGACTTCTAGCTTTCCCGAGCTGCGAGATTGGTGCAATGAAAAGTTTGATAGCATGAAACTACGTAGTTGGTATACAAATCAATATGTAATTTTAAAATAAAAATAACGATTTATTTTAATTATCATTGTAAATAGCGAGTACTTACTTCAGGTAAGCTTTCCAATTGTCCAGCTTCAAGTTCAGACGTTACATTATTATAGACATCCCACAGCCAGGTCGCGCTATATTGAAAGGCGAAATAGGTGGCAATTTGAGGGAATAATTTATACTGCTGCGTGACAAAGTCAATAATTTGTGGTTCAGGCGCGCTGAAACAACGATTTTATTCAAGAAAAAAAAATGATAACGCTTACTCAGGTTTGATTTGTGATTGGTGCCTAACTGCACTATATCTAGTGGCTATGGTGACGGCTTTTCTCAGATAGTGCGCAGCATCTTGTACTATCACTACTCTAACGAAAATCATCGTACCATAAGTTAATTTACTGCTAGGTGACTTAACATAGCTGCCATCCTAAAGAATGGTGTCAGTCAAGGGTTCCAACTCTGACCGCCGATACTCACGCTTAAAACTTGACTGTTTTTCATCAACATGTTGGTTCTGGGTATCCTAACTTGGTCGAAACCGAGGTAACCGTTGTTGGTACTGTTCATACCAAGTTTGCAACCGATTTCGCCGATTTTAATGCCCGGAAGCGGCTGATGCGTTTCTTCATCGCGGAGCTGGACGATAAACGGGTGAATCCCGTAGCATTTGCCTTTCGTGTATAATTGAGCAAGAACCACAGCGTAATTCGCTGAATGACCCACTGCAACATCACCAAATTGTTATTTGTCAAAATTGCATCCTTTCTACTAACATCCTCCAGGCCACCATTTATATGACGTCAGAGTTGGACTGTGTAAAACGAACTCTTCTTTGGAAGGGTCGTAAGTTGCTGTGGTCTCAAGGCCTCTGATGAAAGTACCGTGACCCAATTCGGTCTATGAAATTTTCGAAAATTATTACGAACTATAATTTCATGAACAACATACTTGTGCGTAAGTTCCTATAATATCACAATTCCACGCTTTTTGAATCCACTCGGCTTGTTGCTCCATCGTACCCTGTCCCATTAGGGTTGGTATAAACATCACATAATGGAGGGTTAATGGGTTGCCATCTTTCAAAATAGCAGACCCCAATTGACCACCTAATATCTCTCTATAAAAAAATGAAATTTCAAAATTTTGGCGGGTTCAGCGTCAAATTTTGACAGAAATCGATTTCGAAATGAACGAATGAATAAATTATCACTGATGGGAAATTGATATGATGACCTTGTTGTTCACACATTGGGTTAAAAACAACACATGAAATAGGTGATGTTACAAATTAATTAATTTCATAGGTAATCGATCCATAATTAAGAACGGCGCGTAATGACGTCAACAGCTGGTTATTGCAAAACTTATGTAAGGTTTGTAGAAAGAATTAGAATGTTTTTTTTTTCTATCTTTTTCCAGCTCAATATTAATGAGTAATGTTGCTTTTTATAATTTATGTAACCGCTCAATATGTAATTACATAAATTAATGAAATACTGACTTTTATAGTGTTGTTCCAAACATGTTTTTTACTTGGACAAAAACCCAAAAAATTAGTATTTGATTGCTAAAATATTAATTCATATTGGCGATGTTAAAATGACAATTTAAAAAATGCCAACATAAGAGAGTAAATAAAAAACTCTTTAAAGCTATAATACAGAAATGTAATTATTTGTCTTGGGTGGGCATGTGACACCATATTTGTTTTATTGTAAGCATTGTTCTAACATGTAACATTTATCCTTGACGAATTTTATTTTTTTTTTATTAAAACCAGTTTTAGAGTGGATCATTTTACTAGTTTGAGTAGAAGAGTTTACTATAATTACAATTGCTATTTTTGTTTAGTTATCAAATGTTGGAGGGCCAAATATGCAAAGATAATATTTGTATTAAAACAATATTGATATTATCAAAAAACAAAATTGATAATGAGGCAAGTCATGGGCTAAGGAGCACCATGTTGATACAAAGTACAATTATCTTTTATCTATTAACACAAGTCAAAGTTCAGCAAAATCACCTGAAATTATCCATCCCACCTCTGCCTTGATTCTGGAGTTCTTGTACTTTACCGAAGATGATGCAGGCTTTCCGTACAGCTTCTTCATATTTTTCCTTATGACTTAGATATTCAAGAGGAACTTTTGATTGTAACTGAGGGTCTTCCAGGAAGAATGTTTCTGTAATTTGGAGAAAAATCCATGACGCATGAGAGGATGCGACAAAGAAAATAGAAGACATGTTTGGGTGCATTTACAAATATCATAGTCATAGTATCATCTCAGAAATTCAGAAATACGTTTTCTTATTCACGACCACTTAAATTTAGCCCCTGGCTCTATCATTAAAAACTTTCTAAAGCTTTTACTCGTCATATTGTGCCCTATTTAAAGTGAATCTCGGATTAATTTTACGATATCGCACAAAATCTTAATATAAACTAATAAATCATTTCGACTACAATAAACAATTTACTTAAAAATAGTGCAAAGTTCATACCTCTGCTCTTCCTCTCTTCGGTCTTTTTTGCGCCCCCATCCAGCAAATGCGTCAATTCTAGGGTGTTAAAGGTGCATTTTTTGCGTTCCTCCACCAAATCAGGGTTTATCGAATTTTTCTTAATCATTTTCTTTCGTAAAAACCTCTCAAAAACCTCTCAAAACACACACACTACTCACAGCCGTCTGAACAATAATAAACACAAGTTGTAGATGGCGCGCATTATATATACAATTACGTTGATAAGAATGCGATTATGTCAGAATCTAATTTTCGAAAAAATCATTTTCAAAATTGTGGTTTTATTAAGATGTTTCGATAGTAAACATGTTTTTATAACAATAGCATGATATTTGACTGGAATTCGCTGATTTCATTCGGATCGGCTTGTGGTAATTACGTAACAGTCGCGTTTTTTGAGATTGACTCTAATCTGCAAGGATTTTTTTATTTATTGAAGGTCTTTTCACAAAGATAAATCAGTACTGTGGATTTATAAATATTCAAAAATTTTATCTATGCAATAAGATAAGGAGCTACATTTTTTGTTTACTCTGGTGGTGTATTTATGGGAGAAGCTTAGGGGGCTTAAGCCTCTGTTCCTAACTTGCATCTTTTTTGTGTATTTGTACATCATATACATGAAATCGAGAGTGTGAGTGTAGTTTTTTGATGACGGAGCAAACTCTATAAAAATTAAAACATTTTGTTATCATGTAGTATTACTGCCCACTTCAAATATCTACTGATTGATATGAGTGCCTATTTTAATATTAGGTAAAGCAAAGTCCATTTATTTATCTTACACCTTTAAGAACTTATTAATGTGAAATATATTTTGTAAGTTGTAAATACTTATTTTTGATGGCACATTGTTAAAAACTTAAGTTAGTGTTCATAAACTATATAAATAATTTAAGAATAACAATAGGTCTTATAAACGAAAATAAAATGGACTCTTATTTTGTAAAATGAATTTTTACAATTACAATTACAATTTTATTGCCCTTAGCGTAGTTATAACTATTTTCAATTTTCAATTTCAAAACTCTTGTTTCGTGATTAAATAACAATGCAGTGTATAATATGTTGCCTAACTAGACGATTTCTAAGTTAAAAATTTTGAGTCCATTTTCAAAAATGTTCTTGTTTTTATGTTATATGTATAAACAATTCTTAACTAGCCAACAGAAAATTGTTTTTTGTAATCCTGTCTGTTGGAATTTTGCTTTTCCATTCCTCTCTTTTCTTAAATAAAATGCCTGTTTTTACCTTTTTCCAGTTTTTATTGTTGATCAATTTTGTGATGTACAACATTCAACGTTTTATATGTTGCCTACTCTCAGAACTTTTATGCCATAACTTGAAAATTTCATTTTCTTTTTAAATCAGTAATTTGAGAAAACAATAGTATTTATAATTAAATCTTTGAAATATCACTAAAATCACGAAATTAATTATTTTTTTATTTATTACACAATTAACATTATAATACAAAACAATATACTTATGTCGCATCGCTATCAATGTTACAATAGCTGAGTAAGTCATCTAAAGAAATGCTTTTTCCGTCAAAAAAAAACAAACAAACAAAAAACAAACTAATTACAACATTTTGAGTATTAAAGAATGCATACAACTATTTTGAAATATCAAAGGGTGAAATCTCATACAAACTAAGACCAAAAGAAGAAAATACTTTCCCTAAATAATCGGAAATCGAACTAGAGAAATTTTCCAGTTTGAGGTTATAACAAAAATAAAACAAATCTCCAATCAATTCTGGAAATGCTTCAATACTAATATGTGGATAAAAGTGTTTTATTTTTGTAAACTTCAAACCATGGTTCACTGTTAAATACATCAGCTTATCATCCAAACTACTTGGAATTATCAAAAATGTATTATATTTTCCATTTACTTTATAATTCTTTTTATATGCTTCATTCCTTTTGGACAAATTTTCAATATTTTTTAGGAGTATATCTAAATCTAGAGAACCTTCCTCATGGAGGAAAACCCTTTGGTTCACTACATACTTAGTGGTTTTTGTATAACGTAACTTATCAGTAGACTTTTGTAAAAATAATGTTTTAGGGATTGAGTATATGTAACCAGTAACAATATGATATTCAGTTCTTGGAGATTCTAATTTCATATCTTTTGCTAAATAATTAGCAGCTGAATACAAGCCGCCTTGATGAAAAAAACCATAAAATATCACAAAAATTCCATTAACAACTAACCAAATTTTAAATAACCTGCTAAAATATTTTTTTGTGTTTTCTGCTGACTTCTTTACTGGAGTTTCTTCCAATTTGATCAAAATGTTATCTGCTTCTGATAGAATTGAAGAACTATGTAAATAAACAAGAGGAATAATAAGTGGAATGATAAATCTCGGCTCCTGGTGGGGAAATATTGATAAAAATCCCAATGGGGCTATATATGATAACATCATCAATCCTTTAATACTCCTCACAGTTGGTAACAATTGATATTTTCCTCTGACGATGCTAAAAGTAAATATAATTAATAACATAAATTGACAATTATGTTAAGTATACTTATAAATGGCTTTGAGAAATTCAAAAAGTCCAAATAATGCCAATAGATTAAACAGCAGGGGCATGTTGATGACTGCATGTAGAAATCTTGGATGCAATCCATGTTTTTCCAAGTTACTCGAGTTTATGTTATATTTCACAAAGTTTAAAGGTGTGAAAACGAAGTTGTCAATAGTGATATGTAAAACCCCAATCTCACCCCATGTTAAATAACCATAATAGAACGAATCTATCATCACACTGAATAATAACGTCGGAACAGAACACAGAATCAAGGCAAGTATTCTTAAATGGAAATTCATAGGGGGTATTAATTTATTGCCTATACCTCTATAGAGCCAGAAAAATACCGGAAATAGAGCAAATGCCAAAAACGTCGGTCTATTGAAAAACCCCAGAACCACTATAACACTAATTGGAAAACAATTCCTCAACGAATCTGAAGTTAAAAATAATCTCAGTTTATGAAATTTGACTTTTTCTACTACTGTTCTACTTTTTTCATATCTATAATTTAAATATTCTCGTTTCTTAATAAGAGTATTAGAAAATATTAAACTCTCACAAACATAATACTGTAGAAGTGCGAATAATATCAATTCGATGGTATTTGAGAATGTTCTGGTACCATAAACAATCATAACATACGAACTTGCCAATATGAGAAGCTTGCTTTTATACTTTTCGTTGTTGTTGATGCAGATCTTGTATAAAGTGAAGTCCACGGTAAATGACAAAATACACATCAACAAGCGAGGTGCTACTACTATTAAATAAGGTGTAACTATCGAAATTGATAGCCATTGATTCGTAAAGTAGTCCACAAGGCTTCCTAACCTATAAGCCATACCAATCGTGAAGTAAGGTAATGTCATGCTCCGAATGGGGAAACTAGCATTGAATTCCCAAGGAGGGTTGGAGTCGACTTCGAAAACCTTGGCTGCAAAGAGAATAATCATAATTCGTCAACAAACGTCCGATCTTCACCTGCAAGAACTTCGATGGACTGGAAGTATTCATCTGGATGGATGTAGCCCAATTGTGGGACTAAAACTAAGGCTATTCTGAGTAAAGCGAGACACCAGTAGGATGTGGGCAGTTCTGCGAGCATTATTTGTTTGATTTTTCTTGAGATTCTTCATGAAAACGTATTTGTTTACGTTTTTAAATAACAATTGACATCCGAAACAAATGACATTTGAAGAGAATATTGGAAATAGGAGGGAAATTCGAATTCCAACTTCAGCATGACCCAAAAAAAAGTTTTTAGCATCAATCAAGCTACATAGAAAGAGAAATTAGCATTTAAGCAAACAAAAACGTAGAAAATTCACAGTCTTTAATTTATTCCACTCCTATGGTTCGTTTTCAATTTTTACCTCCATTATCAGGGTGATGAATCAGGGGCGTATCATAATTTTTTTATTTGTATTAATGTTAATATTTTGTTGCTATGTAATATAGTAGCTCGGTTAGGTCGTCTCAATGATAATGGATTTAAATTTGAAAAACACTCATTAATTAATCTATTAGCAAATAAGCATACAAAAACAAAGTAGCGTAAATAGGTTATAATCTGGTAATTAACTTATTATCGAGTCTGTGAAGTGTTTACTAATACTGGAAAAATACGCTTTTAATATTTGTTTTAATATTCATGATCTGAGGGACTAACCAAAGTCCAGTCTTGGAGTTTCCAGGCCAGTTTTACCTGTTAAAGTCAGTGGCGGAGTCAACTGCATAAATTGTGTGAAATATGACTATAAATGGACTAACAAGTACGGGCAGGTACTCCAAAAGAGTGTCAAGGCATGCCCTACTAAGTTCCCACCCATTCGGCGAATATTATCGTTAAATAAAGAAAATTTGAGGAGATAAACACTCATTGAAGTACGCCTCTGCACTATTAACCGAATGAATGCATGACCCAGCTGTTTGACGATCACCACATTTGCATACCATTCCAGATGATGACACTCAAGTTGGAAGCTGATTGCCTCCCTGACGTCATTACCTAAGTCAAATTTGCTCAATGATCGGCCTTGACATTGCGGCAATTTACTCGTTAAGGTAGCAACCGATGAAGGGAGTTCCGGTTGACTCCAGGGAGTCTCAACGTACAAATTCCCAGACATTACCGAAGTCACGTCATCCATAATGATGAGTCGACCAGAGGCACTGCTGGAAGGGGGGTTTCTTACTTATTCAAAGTAATAAATGTAGCTTATCGGTTTTTTTTACGGTCATTTACGGATTAAAAAGGTTTGATATTGTGAATCATAATATTTTTAAAGAAATAACTCAAGGAAATAAAGTTTAATTGCAGATTAAGTAACTTGTATTTAACAAAAAAAAACCTTGCATGTCATTAAGTTTTAATATTACATATAATAATACCTACAAAAAGCCACTTTATATTGCAGTTTTTCAAATAAAAATATTCAGAAGATAATTATTCGCTAGTCGCAGACTATAGACAGCCACATTTTTAATGATAACTGAAACAGATAATGCACACAACGGAGACGGAAGCTATTAGTATAAAAAAGAAAAAAATAAGATTAGATATATTGTAAGGACACACCAAAATAATGAAATATAAACGATAACGAATTAAAATAATTTCAATAATACAAATAATAAAAGTCAGGAGCAAAAGAAACAAAATGAATTTTTAAACAGCACCATCTTTAAAAAAATTTAATGATAACCCTGAGTGAAAAAATTGTTTATATATGATTACATACTTTCAAATCACCCTGTTGTTACTACATGATTCAGAATGATGATATTTTTCACATAAACGATACGAGCAGTTTCGAAAGGGTTTATCATAAGGTTCGAATTTCAGTTTTAATTGTACAAGATATTATTACAAATCTTAGCGGCTTTTTAGTCCACTTCTATAGCTTTATCTTATCGTGCACTTGATGACGCAGACACTTAAAAGAATTAATTTAATGTCCACAAGTATTTTAAAATTTCGATTGTTTGATGTTAAAAAAATTGAAAAATAAAGATTTGCTCTAAGATTTCACGGTTTCAAACGAATAAAATCTACGTCTAACAATATTTAATTATTTATTTTTAGGATTTTGTGAGGAAGGGGGACCGCAGAGCTAAAATAAAAAAGGACAATAACACTTTTTTTGGCCCTGCTGTTATGTAAGAATTATGTCATCTGAATAATGAAAATCAATTTATTATTATTAACTCCACCTACAATGACACGTGATTGTTTTCAATGATCCAATCAAAACTGTTTCATGTTTTTTTATTTTTTTAAGTACTACAATAGCTACGCCACTGTATCTTTTATTGACGACAACATGCTAATAAATAAATAATTAACCTTACAGATACTTTCTAAACTAATAATACGTCAGTTTATCGTCGATAGATTTATGCAATGCAGTAAGTATTTTTAGTATTCAGCAATCTAACGGTACTGAAGTGCATAGACGCAGCGGCGTATCAAACGAGGGGTAAAGTGCAAAGGCACCACCTCCCAACCTTGACACGCCCACAGTCAACAATCACACCCCCTTACATAATCGAGTAAATAAAAGAAATAGATAAATTTTATATTTAATTGTATAAAAAAATCGTACATGGGTATAAAAAGAATAAATAAATTATAAACTAAATGCTTTTAAAAATAAAGCCAATACATAGTATTCGGATTAAATATACAATAAATTATAATACACATAATTTTTGCGATAAGTAATACAAGTGTGACACCGTACACGCCATGGTGATAATGTTTCCGATGGCAATGGTCATGTGCACTTTTCTGAAAGCCTTGTGGATTTGCACGTAATGAGGGCAGTTGAGTAGATTTCCTGGCACCAGTTTGCCGACTTCCATCCCCACTCCTGCTTGCGATTCGATTTTGTTCTTGATGGTCATCAAGCGCAGCAGAGGAGGTGTTAGGTATAGGCGGATCAGCAGTTCGATCAAAAAGCACAAGGTCATAGTGGCAGTCTGTAAGAAGGTGGATTAGTCTTTTGCCAACCGAGATGAAGTTCTCATCATTACCTGTACAGCGATTTCGGTCGATCTCAGATGAGAGTTGTGCGCACGGAGGAAGACAAAAAGTGTTGTTAAACTCAAAATAGCGTTCATCAAGAAATATTTTGGAAACAACACTTTTTGTATGTTGCCGAAAGTGTGACGGGGCAAGGCAAAATAAAGTGAAAGCCCGGAAACGAACGTCATCCATATTTGAGCTCCCAGATGGGCGCTGAAGGAGCCCAAGTAGATCAGGGACCACAAGGGCGATTCGAGGGACGTTTTGCGACCGGAGGGCACGAACAAAAGCGAAACGATTATCACAGCTAGGGTAGTGACGACGTGCGCCGGTTGCGTAGTGTTGAACAGTATCCTTAAAAAAATAATAATTAATAAACAGTCACTATCACAATTCGGTAATAAAACTTACTTATAACAAAGAGAGTCTTGAAAGGATTTGTAGTAATCGCCAAAAGCGAAAAGGACGATTTTGGTGTAGTAAGTGGAGAGAGCTAAGATATCCTCTTGGTAGTGAATCTTCCCACTTTCGTTAATCAATTTCACATTTTTGGTCAATTTACGAGCCTCGAAGGGCTCTTCGAGTTTAGCACTAGTAACTTTTCCCACGCACATTTTGATCTTTGGTAAGACACAAGAAGCACTATTCAGTGTGGTTGTTCTCAGAATGAACGGTTCAGTTTAGGGTAGGTGTTTTATAGATGGTGTCTCCCCTCCACATACTGTTGCCACCAGAATACTCGACGCACGTGATACTAAGCACTCATTTAATTATCAATATCAATTTGATTTATTGATAAGGATTTGTCATAATTATAGGACCACTAACTTACAGTGACGATTTGACTTTTCTAATTACGATTATTCTAATTAATCAAATTCTTAAATAATAAATTTTAAAAATTCTTATTTACGCTCATTATCACCAATAAAAGCTAAAGACCGCCTCGTATCAATAATGACGTTTTGATTTAACAAACAATGGAATAAATAAATATTTATTCAGATTTAAAAAAGAAATATTACATTTCGATTACGCAATTAATCACTCTATTTTTTTCACTCATTAATCGGAACACCGCAAGGTTTACATTGGCGCCAGCGCTAATGTAATATTGCGGTTAATTGTGTTTGCATTTTTTTTTTAATTATTCTTTTACATTTATTTAAAGAGATGAATTGGGTGATAATATACAATAATTTCTTTATTTGTCTCCCCCACCAATAGTCACCGTCAATGAAGTTATCATTCATATGTCAAATATAGTAAAATTATGTATACGGACTGACTGTGACCACATTTTATTGACTTATGCTAATTAATAATGATCTGACGTCACCCGAAAACGGACTTTTTTCTTTTTCCAGGAGAGTTTCTGCTCATCGTCTTTTCCTATCGATGAATTGGGTATTCCTATTTTTTTTTTGTCAAAAAAATTTTGATTTTTTCCAACTGAATCACGAAAAAATTAAATACGATATATGTAACTAGGACGAGAACAGCATTTTAGAAAATTATATTTTAAAATTAAATTGAGTAATTTTTTTTTTTTTTCAAAATATATGTGGGATAGTGACCGAATAAAATTAATTTGAAAATTTTTGAGTATTTCGAGTTAAACTGTGATACAAAGAAATTTTGCTTATTCTCTAGAATCATGTTTTAATAAAGTAGCTGATCATGAATCTGACCAATCTAACTAACAAAACAATTAAAACGTAATTAATAAAGAAATTATGTATTACTGATTTTATATTTCTAAATTTCGAATTAAACACAAAAAATCTGGCTTCTAACTTTACAAATTTCTATTTTATTCGACGAAAATTGTAATTTCTTTTTTGAAATTTACTTTTTAATGAATTTTTTGCGTCTATACTTGTTAAAAAATGACTAAAATCCAAGAACAATGCTAGACCTATACACCTATATCTTGTTAATGTATTTAAAAAAATTTTAATTACAAAGTATAATTACAAAGTATTTTATATATCCATATCTTATTAAAAAATGTACGGAGATAAATTCATAAGAAAAGTGGTGTTTTGTTTAAATGAGCCACTATGTTTACATCTGAAAAAATAAAAACATGTTAGAATCACTGTTTCGTAAAATTTGCAGATTTGTAAGTTTTTTTTATAAATATCTTTATCAAAAATTAAATTGTTCCAAAGAAATAATTAAGGTTCTCAAAATGCTGGTTTATGGATATTATCGAATTCAAAATTTTATCCAAATTACTAAAACATAAAAATATGTAGGGTGTTAAAACTAAAAAAGTTAAGGTCACTATCAAAAGCGTCAAAAATTTGAAACATTGTCTGAAATATAACAATTTAAAAATAATTTTTATCGTTAAAATTTTACTTCAACTTCATCCAGTAGAGTTGGATTTGAGATTTATTGATTTTTGTTAACAACTTTGAATTTAAAAAGTCAAAATTTTGAAAATTTGAGTTTTTATGGAGTTATTAACATTTTACAATGAAACTTTCCACTTTTTCTTCGAAACATTCCTCTGGATCTTGGATTTTTTAATTCACTCAATTCTAAGGAAACTCAGTCAAATGGTGTAAAAATTCTAAATTGCTGGAAAGTCTGTGGTTGGTAATTATTTTGCACGGAATTAGGTGTCAAGCATCATCTTCAGAGGGGATTACCCAATCACACTCCGATGACCCTATTTGACATTTTGCATTTGCGTACAGTTAATGATTAAGATAATGAGCAACAAGCGCCACCTCCTTCTGCTCGATGAATGGACATCATTGGACTTCCTAACCTAAAAATAGTTTCTAATTACTGGCGATTCTTCCGTAAAACTTTTGTTATGAACCATTGACCCTGCTGCTGTGCATTTGCGAAGTTTAACTTGTAGTCTCCACTGTAAATCTCATAGTATTGGATTACATAACCGGTTGAACAAGGCTGTTTCCGCTCGTCTGGATGTTTTAATGATTCATCTTAGTACTCTTAACAATGTCGCGAATAAACAAAAACATTTTTTTTCAACAGGTCAAGCTTCCTGATATAATCATGCAGCTTCTACTGAAGCATCTTTTTTATGATATATAACACAGGACAAGTGTCAATATGTATTTTAACGTACACCTGTCAACATTTTTCGAAACAATTTTGAAAAACTTTCAAAAACTGTTCAACTGAAATGTTTAATTCTAAAAATAATAGAAGTAATAATGATACAAATCATGATGCAAATCATGATAATGACAAAATCTAAAGGGAATTGTTTTTGTTTATTGTGCGTAAAATTAGTTAGCATCACTCACAGTTTCCGTGAAATGAGTGTAACCACTTCTGAAAAAAAAATTATGCAACGTTTCAAAGTACAGATTTTGAACCTTATGTATCACACATCTGAGTCTATTATTATTTGTTTGCTTTGATAACAGTTTATTTTGAACAAAATGCACTGTACTCAAGGTCAGTCGACGTTTGCACATTGCAACTAACGCAAGACATTGTTATTTTGACATTTATTTTGGAAATTTTGGAAATTTTTCAAAAAAATTGCAGAAAAAAGGTTGTGGTTCCGTTTGAATTGTTACCTTGCGGTTACGGTCGTGGATTTCACATGACATTGATTTTCACGTTCTTAGAAATTTTATTTTTAAACTTATGTTGAAATGAGTTTTTTTAGTTGTTAAAAATAGGAAAATTCATAAAGGTGGAATTTATTATTCCTATTATTCCGTCGGCATGTTTAATATGGCTGATATGGTCTTTGAGCTTTGTGTTGACGTGATTTCCCGTTCGTCCGATTGCATGCTTGGCCACATACACACTGCAAAATTTTAATATGATTTTATGTTTTAGTCACCGTTTACCGCTTATACATATCCAAAATATTATCAGTTTTTCGAATTTCACAGCAATCGCTGGATACGTACAGCGTAAATGTTCATAAAAAAATTCAAGTCAAATTTTAAATATTTTCGAAACATTCTGCAAAAATTATGTTTTGATTGAGAAGACAATAAATGCAAAATCGATTTAAGAATTTTAAAAAAATCTAAAATTTAGATTTTCATATTACAAATTAGGAAAATTAAACTTCAGATATCTGTCAAATTTACAACCTGTTACTCATAACCTAAAAAAAATATGTATAAAATCTCTCCTGATAATTTCATTATTTTTTGAAATATGTTAAGAAAAGAAAATTAATTTCAATCTGCACCCCGGCATGTGTTAAATTTTGCTTATGATTTTGCTCAAAATTCTGTAAACACCGTGAATACAAAAGTTTGAAATAAAACAAATTTGTAAAAATGTTGATAGTTCACCGTTCTTAACTTGATCTTTTCTTTGGCTAAAAACAATATTTTAAAATGATGATTTTGACGAAATTTTCTCAAAAATAAAAGTCAAAATTTCGCATTTTTATAAACGTTTTTATGTAATTTTTTTGTTATACGCTCTGAATGTCGTCATTATTTTTAGGATTACAGTTATTTAAAGCTTGCAAAAGCAAAACGGTTATGACGAATTAACTCGTCCCCTCGTCACGTACTCCACCTTCCAAGAATAGCTGGCCGTTTTGATTAATCCAGACGTATCACGCCATTTCGTCCAGTTCGTATTTTTTCTGCTTAATTGCCTCAAAATTGCGTAATAAGATAATGACCCAAATTAATACTATAGTAAGAACTCTCAGCTGAGGTGTTTAAAGAGTCAAGTGATCGCTTTTTTCTAGCTGATTGTATAATTGTCAAGTCTGTTTTGTTACTCTGAAGTGGTCTGTGATTCGGCTACTTTCCATTAGATATGAGATTTTTATCTTTTGTTCTAGTACTAAAGATAGGAGACTCTAAACTTATTTGAACAGGTCATGAGATTTAGGAGAATTTGATTTGTTATGGCTAAAAATAGTGATAATTATATCGCCAAATTTGGCGATTTTTGACTCTTCAAAAAAAAAATTTAAAAATTCGTAAGAATGTCAGGTTAAAACCATTACATATCTCTATGAGTACTATTTACAATTTATCTAATTAAACTAGATCAGATATGTTTGCAGACAGATGACGGAGATGCATAACAATGTTTTCAACAACAATATATACGTCATATTTAACGGCAATAAAGATTTTAAATGCATACAGCCTTTGTAATCAATTTAAAATTTTATTTAATCTGTTTAACACGTCGTTGAACTGTTGTTTAAGACAATCTTTTAAAAATTAAAGTAGTTCTTATCAAAAGTTCAAATAAAAGTTATGAAAAAAGAATTTCAAAAACATAATTTCTAAAATTTACAGTTTAGTAGAAAATGTTTATTTTTGAAATTTGAAGTCAAAAATATATGTAAAATCGTCCATAATAATAATTTTTATTAAGAAAAGACTGAACTTATGTCACGATCAAATTACGTTACGTAACGTAATATTACGTAACTCAAAAAAAGTGTATTAAACGATTTCAGTGAAAGTATTTATGCAGTTTAATCGAAAATTTTTAAAAACTGTATATAATTACAAAATATGAAACATTTTACTTTAAATATATTTTTTTATTTTAAAAATTGCGTAATTAAGAGTCAATTTTCAAATTTTGAAAACATTAATAATTCGTCTTTCTGTTTTAACAGAAGAAAATTACAATTAAAAATTATACATTTTCGAAGTAAGTCTATGAAATTTTAAAAATCGGCTTTTGAAGTAACTTAAATGAATTAGTTTTAATAGAAAAAATTCTAAAAATAACTAAGCGCATATACTTATATATAACCTGTTTCCATTGTAGGATTTCTGGTAATAAATTATTATTATTATTATTCGGTTAACCCACCACCACTCGGCACGGCCATCATCACGGATATTGCTATCAAGTGATGATATACTTTTAATCCAGGGTAATTACCGCCCTCTTACCGTACTATAATTATCATTTTGACGTAATTCAGGGCCATTGTTCAATGTGTGATCAATGTTAAGAAATTTTCTGCCTACATGACATGAGCATAATAATTTTGAAAGTTAACAATTAATTTTTCTTTTAAATTTAAGGTGTTTATATTATAGATTAAGGATTTGGCTACTGTACCCGTAGCTGAAATAACTAACGGTAAAATCGAATTTTTTTCAAGTTTCCATAAATTTTTAATTGCAGTAGAAAGTTGTAAATATTTATTAATATTTGTGCTGTAGATCTGCAAAAGATTGTGTGAATTTGACACCCCAATATCTAAGAACCTGTCGGTTCTGTCTATCAAATTTATTGATATCAGATCTGTTGGCGACGATATGTGTATCGGTTAAAACAGTTCTGTTCCAATATAGTTTATAGTTATCGCTTTCCAAATAACTACTAGGTGTGTATTGATAGTGTGGTTTATGATCTTGGATTAAATGTTATTATTATTATGAATACATATTGACTTTATCAAAAACTAATATTTTTATTTTGAAATATTATGTCATTTTCAAACTATAAAAACGATAGTTCTGAAAATTGTATTTTTTTTAACTGATTGAAACGGTATTAAATTTTGTAAGACTTGTTACAAAATTGACATAAAATGCAGCCTCGTAATTGCGGTTTGTTGCATTTTACATAAAAATTGTAACAAATTTATTGTCTTGTCGACTTGTTGAATTCGATTTTGTGTTAGATTCAATTGCAAAAACTGTAAAATTAAACGTAATCAGAAAAAAAATATATTATTCCAGTAACGGGGTCGCGGATTTGAAAAGTCATACCGTGATAATGCAATGATTAAATGTTAGTGTTACGCAAACAACAACATAATCTCGATATGGCGTTTTCATGTATTTTTGTTGCAAGTCATTGAAGGTTCAGATTTCATTATTGCTCATCCTGTATATAGGAAAAATTTGTTTTCGGTAGAATTCGGAACTGATGTGGCGTGAGGTCAGCGATTCTGCTAACGAAGATAAAGTATTAAACTATTCCCATTCATCTTGCATCAGACGTCATACGGTGTCATTCTGAGTAACCGCTGCAGTAATGACCGATGGTGGGGGTCAGAGGAAGCCCATTATTTAAATGAAGAGAGAAGAACCGAAGTGTTTGTATAGGAACGGGAAAGCTTTTATAACACCGACAGCCAATCCATTACGTTTCTATGAATAATTGTAAAAATAGACGATATCATTTGAGGAATGTCTGCTGGAGAAAGAAGGGGCGCAAGTGGACTACGTGATCTTATCCTCGTAGTTAAGTCCACTGATACAGTTTCTATTGCGAATTTGATGACGTGACTGTATCGCATGCTTAGGTTGTAATAATTGCTTATCAATACTTACTACCTATGCGCAACGTGCGGAAAAATGCTTTATTATCAATATTAATTACCAGGTGCTGATTAATTCAGAACTGCAGCGGCGGCCCAAATCCAAGGGGAAATGGTCTGAGTCCGACCGCGAAAAATAGTCTCGTTACAGGGTTACTAAGGTCAATCGATGATTCTGATTGGTGGAATCGCTAACGAATTATTTGTTATTACTTCCCCCTCCTTTATTTCGCTCATGTCTCTCCTCCTGTACTTATCCATTTACGCCGGCCGCACTATCTGCTAACGGAATATTTTTACATTTTAAAATTTGACTTGAATTTATTTTTATTATATTTTAATGTTATTCGAAAGAAATTTTATAACATTTCGAAATTGTCAGGTTTTGATTTTTTCTTTAAATTTTTGGAAATTGTATATGGAAATTAGAAAAGTAAATATTCAACTGTTAATTTATTAATATTATTACTTTTTTGTTAGGATGAAAGCAGCAGAATTTGCGGAATAATAAAATATCTTAAAAAACATTTTGACGAATTTTATGTTAACCAGTCATGCTATTATCATCCTCACTGAAACGCACCTGTATGTTGTATAGTGTCATTATTATTCATTTTATTTTAGTAAACTCAGCCAACGTCAAATGAAACAATTTAGAAATAAATAGTTGAGGTCATTTCCGGCGAAAATAAAATTGCAAAAAATTCACAATTGACTCCAAGAGAGAAGCTTTGATAATTCCGTTGATCTTCGAAAATTTAATATCTTAATAAATCGAAAAAAAAGGGGGGCCCTGTTTTGTTTATATTTATTTTTGTTATTTATCTCATCAGTAGTAAATATAAACAATGAATTTGCCATGGCATAACTTCATGATTTTTACAACTCTTAATAATTATTTTACTACAACTTCGCTTCGATTATGTTTATGACAAGATCAAAAACAAAATACAACCGAATATAATCCTGGAATTTTTATTACAAGAGTCGTAATGATAGTTAATTTGAATCATTTCGACTTTTTGAATATGTCATCTACAATTAGGAGTATACTTGTATGATACATGCAGGTATTAAATTTAAATAAATTTTGGAAAATTTGGTAGACATTTTAATTTTCTTTAAAGTTATGTGTATATTTCCGTTTGTTTTATTTTTGTTTAAAGTATCTTTTCATATCTTATTTATTTAAATTAATCATTTAAAACAGAAAGTCCAATTGTAAGGTAACTTTTTCTATTAAAAATCAACTACAAATATTCAAAATGTCATTTCTTGGCAAAAAAATCAATAAAAAACTGTTGTTTCCATTTCGAGTTGCCCTACTGTTCTAAATTATCTTCCAAATTTTAAACATTAAATTTTCAAAAAGTAAATAAATAAATGAAAATCACTTTAAATTATACATGATTATAAATGGAACTAAATTCTGTATCTAAAAAGAAGCACAATA
This sequence comes from Asbolus verrucosus, assembly GCA_004193795.1. Classification (NCBI taxonomy): domain Eukaryota; kingdom Metazoa; phylum Arthropoda; class Insecta; order Coleoptera; family Tenebrionidae; genus Asbolus; species Asbolus verrucosus. The sequence continues at coordinate 6,841 of QDEB01113794.1, read as the reverse complement.
TGCCACTAAGGTGAGTATCGAACACGAAATGCTGTCAAAAATTTTCAAAAACTTTTTAAATTGTTTTTATATATTTGTTATTTAAATTAAAATCACAATGATGTGTGTAAAAATATATTTGTTTATAAATAGAATCCATGGACATTTTTTTGCCAATTCATCTCTCTGGATTTTATTATCGATTGGCGACATTGACCACGTTTAAGCCAAAACAAATAAATATATTTCAAGGCTTTAATTTGCCACAAATGAAACTAAACGTTGTTTATAAACACCATCAGTCCTTTCATTGACGTAAATAGAATTTTTTAGTTTTTTTTTCAAACCAATTTTCTAAATTTTGTTATCAGTCAGGGTATTGGTCCCATTAAAGCCACATCAAGATTTATTTTTTAAATTGATTTAATTCTGGTTAAATTTATAATTTCAATATTTCTAATTTGTTAAAATTTGATTAAATCAAAATTTTTAAAATATAAATTAAATTTCAAATTTCTAACCTGACACTGTAAGAACGATGAAATAAAAATTACAGCTCGTTACAAAATAATAATCAAATTAAGGGGTTTGAAAATTTTTTAATTTTTTGTTTTTTTAATAAGAGACGAAACAGAACCATAAAATAGTCAAAAGTAGTGAAATTTCTTGTTTTTTAATAACCTTCTTAATTTTGAAATTAATTAATTGATAAAAATTTACCAAAAAACATTACATATTTTTGCTATTTCTGAATTTCTTGAAATGTTTGTATTTGTTTTAGCCTAAAACGTCTCAAATTTTAAACGTGTAGTTTTTATAAGTTTTCAATTTTTTAGCAACTTTACTTTAGAATTTAATCAAAATGTTCAATGACGATTGTAAAAATTCCACACTATGGCACGTTTTTCAGACATGTCATTAACTGGCCATTTTGACGATGTTAAACATCGTTAAACATGTTAAAATGTTGTGTACGTGTCAGCATGCCCATAAGAAGTCGAACGATATGAAAGGAATTTTGTTTTATTACAAACGGTATAATAATACAAAATTTCGGGAAAAATTGTTCAAAACGATGGAGTAATTTTTTTCGGTTTTGGTATCATATAATAATATAATGTAATAAGTATATTGTTATTAAATTTAATAATTAACTGAATTCGAATTTTATTTGTATTGCCTATTGTAGTTATATTTTTTTATGGCGATCAGTAGATGCTCTTTTTTTTAATTTTGAAACACCTTATTATTTATTGTAGATTACTAACTTAAAAGCGATATTATTAATTGTCTGATTTTTGTATTGAAAAAAAAAAGTGAATCATACATTTATTCTTATATTGTTCAGTTTTCATGTATCTTGTTTATTTATCTTTGTTTATATTTAACAGCTCTCATAATTCACATGCCGTAGAATCAATTTCTATCACTATAATCTCATCAGTAGTAAATACATAAACAATGAATTTGCCATGTGAGAACTTCATGATTTTTACAACTCTTAATAATTATTTTACTACAACTTCGCATCAATTATATTTATGACAAGATCAAAAAGAAAAATAGACAGAATATAATCCTGGAATTTTTATAACAAGTGGTGTTGCGAGTATATTAAATACTCTTAATAAGAGTTGTTTTGAATCGTTGTGACTTTTAGAATATGTCGTCCACAATTAGAAATAAAACAATAAAACTTGTGAATTTATGTTAAAAATTTAAATAATTTAAAAAATTAATAAATATGATACAAAGACGAATATACTGTCAAGTATAGGAAAAATTTACAACAAAAATGAAAAAAACAAGTATACATTGATAATATCTGTCATTTAATAAATTATGAATCAAGATAATTTTTTTGAAGTTTTTTCTTCAAAAGCGAAAACTAAGATAAAACACTTGACTACTAACTTAATAACGAAATTAAGAAAATTGATTTTAAATGATTCTGATTAGTGGTGGATACCACGGCATACTCCTGACTTACCATCTGGACTGTTAATTGGAGATATGTGATCATTTTAATATCAATAAATATCAATAAAAATATGAAATAATTAAAACAAAGCTGATCAATGAAATTTTTTATTTTTAGCCAATAAAAGCCTCTTGTTAACAATTATAATTTGTATGATGTGTTTAAAATGTGTAGTACAAATGAAGTCAAACGGAAATGTTTACTTAAATAACGAAAGACATTTAAACATTTACATAAAAACTGACCTGTGATATTAATTATCTTTCATCATATATCACTAAATCTGAAATTAGAAAAATCAGATTAACTTTGTTTTTGTTTTTAAGAACTTTCCCTCTCAAGATCATACTCGAGCTAATTCACTCTTGCAATAAATAGAATTTAAATAGATCAAATCATAAAACTGCACAAAAATGCGTAGATCTTCAAAGGAAATTATCAAAACAAGCATCAAATCCCAATCAAAGCTGCGTGCGGTTCACGTGAGGCCACTATATAAAACTGTTACTAGTATCACTATACGATTTCGTGTTTTGATAATATCATGTCAATTAAAATTAAAAAGATTCTACTGTTTATTAGCAGTCAACGTAGAGCAAACAACTCACTTGAAGGTTAAAATTTTGATTTTTTTATCAAATTCTCAAAATTTCCAAGTATTTTTAAACCAAAGTTGATCAATACATCAACGAGGAAGCACTGCATGGTTGTCACGTGAAAATTTGATTTTTCCAAAATTTTGGACTTTTTTTATTAATATAAAAACATCAAAACATCTACCGTTTTGAAAAAATTAAATTTTGATGCTATTTTATAATAAATAAAATATTACCGAAAAATTAAAAGTAGTTAGGCAGCCTATATGTGTCAACTCACATTTTTAAAATATACCCTCCAAAAATAAATAAATTATCCTAAAAATAACCAATTCTTGTAATATTTGCACAATTTTTAAAATATCTTAATATTACAATATTGGAATTTTGGAAAATTTTGACATATCAGCAATTTGGAAATACTTGTTCCAATTATTATTATTATTTTTAATTTCGACATATTCATAATCGACTTCTAATAAATGCAGAAATCTGAAAATCCTGCCTGTGGAAATTACGGAATTTACCGAAGCGTTAAATTATTGCTTGACATTTACTAGGTGTTAATGAAGAACATGGGAATCAGTAATACACCATTAATTTTTAAAGTGACGTACATTTTAACCTTAACGCAAAATCCATCTTCCAAAAAAAATTTCCGTTGCGTATTATCTCATGGGCAAATTTTAAAACAGAAAATGGTTATGGTTTAAGAAAAATTCGTTAACTAGAAAATGTTATTACCTTTTTTGGAGTATATTCGTGACCCACCTTGCTTTCTATCAAATCGTTAGCCACATTTGATACCTTCATTTTGTTTCATAATTAAAATGCAAATTAGTTTTTTTTTGTTGTTAAATAAATAAATAGATATTTTTAACATTTATAATATTTCGATTTAGCGATGATCTTACTTATCGTAAATCAAGTAGGCAAGTACTTGACGACAATCTTAAAAATCTTAGAAGGGAAATTTATAAATAAATTCGTAATTGGGTATGCAACTTGGTTTTTTTTAAATCTGAAAAAATATTGATAAACATTTTTCAAAAAAATCAAAATTTGCTTATTTCTGAGATTAACAGTGGAAATTTTTTATTTAGTTGGATTATTAATCTAAATTGTTTGATGAAAAAAACAAAAACACGATTATCTCATTGAAGATTAAGGCAAATGAACACTATATTATATTTTTTGATAAATAAAACGGAAATTTTTACCAAATTTGTAACGAATTGGGTGCTTAATAACGAATGAGATACGTATAAAACAAAAATAAAAAAAATGTTATCGACTTTCTTTTTTTATATACAGGGTCATTATAAATGTTTGTAGTCCAAAGCAGCTGTAAAAACAAATGTAAATGGTCTTATTGCCGGTGTATAATCATAATGATTCGGATTGTTTATTTTGAACACATAAGAACAGGATCATTGCATTAGATTGGAGGTTATGTAATTTAAACCAAATGGTGCACATTACTTAAAAGATAGGTTGTTTGTAACATTGTAATAAAGTAGATGGGGAAGTAAGTGAATACATGCAGTTTAATCTTGCGCTAGTAACAATTTAGTAACCAGTGCAGCCAACAATCAAAAACACTTTTCCCTATAATTAAAATTTTGTAGCAAAAATTGATAATTATTCATACGGAGCAGCAATATTTTCTAAACAATTCACAGCCACCTTTGACTACAAACATTTATAATGACCCTGTATATATTAACATGTTTATTTACTATCAGATATTACTGATGCCTAAGTTTATCAAAACTAAAACGCGGAATTGATAAATGTGGATGTCGTTATATTTTGCAACTTTGTGCAATATTCAAAGAATCAAATTTTCGAAAATTTTTGATTGTTTCTTTTCGAAGATATTTTATGTTCTTCTGTTTTGCAAACGACTCGTTATTTTTAAAAGACCATAGTCAGTTTTCCGGAAAATATTATTCAGTGATAAGTGGAAAATAACCAAGCTGAGTTTTGACGATTTTGGAAAAAATGACAAAATGTATCTGAAGAGTACTCCAGTGTTCATCTGGCCAAAACCAAAAAACTGGATCAGTCACCATACCCAAACTGCGCGTTTCAAATAGCGAACAATTTATCAGGTTGTCTATTGTTTGCTTAATTCGCACTCTATGAGATAAAATTTTGCCACATTACATAATTTTGTGAATTAGATCATCGCCAAAACAAGATGAATTGATTTCGTTTTAAATTAGCCGAAAATGACGAGGTTCGTTTTAATTTGGTCTAAATTATCTGATGAACGCTAATCAGAAAAGATCTACTAACACACCCCATTCGAAAAGGAAAAAAAACCTTGTGAATTGTGATGAATTTGAAATGCAGGTAGGTGAACAACCTGACCTCTGTGGCAGTGGCGTAACATCTGCGACAGATTAAAATTTTTCATTGTTGTGATCGTCAGTTTTTTAGTCATAAGCATGTTGCCAAATCAAAATCAAATATTGCAGTATCAATGAATGCGCCAAGGTCAAGGCAGTAAACAAGGAAATGTAATGCAAAGTAAATAAAATAATAAGTTGCTCATAGACATCTCAGAAATTGTTTACAATTCCATAACACCTGTGTTGAAGAATTCCCAAGATTTACAATTTTGGTTTTTAGTTGGGGAAAATTCGTAGTATCGCTTTTGTTTTATTTTTATTTAAAAAATAACCTGATAGGAGGCAATTTTGACACTTCCGCGTAGAGTGACACGATATGTAAGGTACTATCGCCTGATACTACATAGATGAACTTTTACCTACATAAGCTGACGTTGGCCTGGGTATTAATTTTGTAAATATTTGACGTGACGGTCCTTGATAAAAATCGCGTTAAAATCTGTCATCCTCCGTAAACTGAATGTAACCTTTGCAAAGTGATTGATGACATAAAAAACTTCTCTTCCAACATTTTTAGATAATTTCATTTGAGATGATTAAAAATATCTAAAAATATGACAATGTTGTACTTTGAAATAACTAGTCAGTTCAATTTTTAAAAAAGATTTGCAACATTCAATGTACACTAATAATATGTCATAAGTCTTCATTATTTTCAATGTTGATACATAATTTTTTCAAAAAATTCGAAATAATTGTATAATTCCTTAGTCATAAATTATAGCGAAGCTAATATTTTTATGTGATCATAAACATGGCAACCTTATTTACACCTGATAAATGTGCCATAAATTATGTTTTTAATGTAGACCAAAAAAAAAATGCTGATTTTGATATTTTACTTTATTACCCAAAACATAAATGTAAGAAAGGTGAGATCATTTTAACCAATAATGTTTAATTTGTAAGAGAAGTACAACGAATCAAATTATTTTGTAAATATCTTCAACAGATTTTTTTTGCAAAACGATTAAAGTGAAAATGTGACTAATTAAAATTTCAACAGACCAAAATATCAACTGGCCAAAAATTCGACAAATCGAAACGGCCACATGCGAGAGGTTCGCCTGGTTGATCTGTTGAAGTTCGACGTGACAGTTAATGGGACTGACAGCTTTAAATGGGACTAACTTTATAAAATGCGACCTATATTCTACTGTAATAGAGGACACTATTTTTTCATTATTTCTTTTTTGCTTTTTTTTTGATTTCACTTTCACATTTAAAAAATGTATGAGTTCTTTTGTAACATTAAGTAGGATCCTTGGAATGTCAAAAACAGTAAAAAATAATTAATAAATAGTTGTTAACTGCATTACACTTTGGATGATAATATTAAAATTTTAATGTTTAGTCTCAGTATGTTAATTAAATTAATGATCACTTTCTTTCAGAATTTTGAAAATTTCAATTTGTTTTTTAGATTTTTTAGAAATTTGTTATATTGATAGGATGAATATAGGGATGAAGGATGGGCGATGGGAGTTTTATATTAATCCATTTTCTAACTGTAAGAAGATAATTCGAGATCAAATTTTTAAATAACTAAAGAATTCAGAATGAAAAGCTCTCTCTAGTGGTCAAAAATATAGAGCAAAATGGCTTATCCTAACAGCTTTCATTGCGGCGAAAATTAAACTATGACCTTACAACAATAGAGGGCGGAATCGTCTGAAGTAGTTTTTAAATCTTGACTTTTCAAAATGTTCTTATCGTTATCAGAATGATAGCAACGATTATCAGTTAATAATGAGCGAATAAATATAAATGTATACTGTTAATAAAAATTTAAAATCAAATGTTTACGCTTATTTTTAGATAAAATACTTCCCTGTTATATATTTGAATTTTTTCTATTAAATCGCGTA
>QDEB01113784.1:0-12618 GCA_004193795.1 Asbolus verrucosus | reverse complement strand
TAATAATAATAATAATAATAGTCTACATTTTCGTAATATCCTATACTTAAAACTGAAAAACAGACTTCATAAGAGTGGCACCCTTTGTCTAATATTTTTATAAAAACAAAGTAATTTTTATTTCATATCGACATAACTCAATTGAATTCCCTATTTTCGAAACCATAAAAAAATATTACTGAGGCAAGTTAAACACAACAATATCTTGCCATAAGAAATTAATTAACAGTGTTTCTCACTCTCTGAAAATTTTGAAAATAGAGAATTCAGTTATTATATCTACAAAACTTTATTTTGACAGGACTTATAACGGAAGACAAGTCGATAAACAGATGGGCGGAATTTAAATTAACTTTAGTAATTTACAATGTTAAAAATTAAGAAATAAGTACATAGATTTACATAAGCATTTATGTTAATTATTATACCAGCAGGCTGGACAAACGATGGAACTTAAAGAATTACATGCTCGAACCATAGACCCCTTTAAACGCGAAGGAAATAGGGAACCTCATGATTTCCGAAAATCATTTCTGCAATACTCCCACTTCTGGGAACCGTTTTGTAACATTACTAACGCTTACATTAGAAATATGTTACAAAATTGTACCATTAGCTGTGTACTGATATGAATTCCATTTCCTCAACTACTTGATTATCTAGAAGATAGAAAAGGAACAAAATTTGGTGGGTAGATGAATGATAAATTATCTACTGCAATGAAATCAAACTGGTAAAACATATCGAACCTCACAGTCGTTCTTGTGTTACAAGAGTGTAATTAATCTGTCGTCGATTTAAGAAATTCAGTATCCAATGTAAAAATTTGTAAATCTCTTCAGTACTTTTTGATAAATGCACCTTCGAAGATTAATGTGTAGCACAGACGTTTCGGAATAGAACAAGCAATGACGTAACATTACTGACACGTACATAGAGCCGTGTTCCTAGACCATGCCATTAGCCGGGCAGATGCGTATCAAAAGGGGTCAGGCGTTGATGAGACACCGAGATTTCCAGCACTATTGAAAGGAGCCAGCTCTAGCGCCGCATTCTCTTCAACAGCCCGTTGTCCTTCGCATAGACAAAGTAGTTGGTGCGTTCGTTCGCTTTTGGGACTTATCTGCGTTTATTTTCATGCAAACAGAGCCGGTGGCGTATTGGCCAGTTCTGCTCCAGTATATGCCCTCTCATTGTTCCATTGTTTCCGCGGAGTGATTCCAGATAAATCGGGCAGCGCATTCCAGCCAAGATCTTTATAATTATGCATGGAACAGGTTAGTTTGCCACTGGTCATGTGCTCGTATTATTACACCTTCAGCTACCGTGATAGATGACTATTAACTACACACTTTCAAGTTCAATAACTCCCATGACTTGATCGCGTCGTGTACCATTAAGCGCTCGACTACAATGGGTCTATGTCAAATCAATATCGAGACTAATCGCCAAGAACGGCTGAAATGCCCGCCGACACCGAAGGTTAAAAATGTTAATTAAGCCATCATCTGGAAAATCTCCGGAGCGGATCGCACACTCTGTTCCTGCGAGACGCCACATTAAAACGATAACACAAAATAATAATGTGGAGTCTAATCGCGTTTTAATCAATTATCTGTCAATGCCAGGACTCCGTACCAAATTGGTAGGGCTTTCGGAGATCAAAGTCGACTAGATGTTGGTTGATCTACGATTCATCGGCCTCGCCCAAGGACTATCTGCTCAAATAGAAAATTAAAAGACGGGAACGAACGAACAAAGCAAAGAAAGCTTGTTATTTCAGTTTCCAATTACTTTGTTCCAGTCATATTTGTACAGGATAATCTGTCTGGACGGCGAATTGGAAAAGATTCGATTTTGAACTTTGTCTTCTGCATATAATACTGGTTGCCTCGGTTTTCTAGTTACAAACCAGTATCAAAAGAGCACCACTTTTATTCCTTTACGTCCATGTGCCCCTTTAGTTCAACATTCACTCTCATTAAAATCAAAAACAGTTTATTTACAAGTCGTTGGATTGCTTAATATTAAATCAATAATGCCGTCAGGGATAATATTTTACTAAAGACAGTATTTTATGGTTATCAATAATATTAATTATTGTCGGTTATTAAACCGACAAGATCTAAATGGTGCCTCGACAGTCTGCATTCTTCTATTACTAAAATTAAATGAGATAGATAAGTTTATTTTGTAATCCCTTATTTGGTGCAGTCATAATTATTTCTGAGATAACGGTTGCCTGTAAAGTGCAAACCCAAATTGGTTTTTGCAATTTTGAAAGCAAAACTGATATGTTTCTGTTATAAAACAGTAATTGTTAAAATGTCAGCACCGGTTTAATATTATATAATTTATTAGCCACCAAGTACTGTATTATATTTTAATTGCAACCAACTGATTTTGAAGAAATTGAAGGTATTATCACCAATACCATATTGGATGTAATTACTAGAAAAAAAAATCAATTGTGAATATAGAACAATTTTTGTTGTTATTTAAAGCAGTACAGATTTAAGTATTTGGTTCACATGATGACAATTTTTTTTTTGCAGGAAGATAGACATTGCTAACAATATTAATATCTTGCTCAGAATAAATTCAACATAAAAGTTAAATAATACATATAGCAGAAACAAACATAACTGAAGTAAAAAGCAAATTATATTAAGGAACAGGATTCCTGTTAGAATAACCTCAAAAGAACAAAGAGTCTTTGACAAACAAAAATAATAGAAACGCCAAAGTATGACAACATAAAAACTGCAATATTTAAAAAGCAACTCACAAGAAATTACCCAAGACCAAGATGAAAAATATTATTAGAATGAGTAGATACCCATTGAAAACAAAGGTAGTTTCATAATCAAAAAGACGAAACATAAAAAATAATATCAAAAACTCATTTTTGGCTTATCCATTCTTTATACTCTCAGATAACATCAAGGCTTCCACTTTTACCTTCTTGGTAACAATATTACTGTTAATGTTTGAAAATGAAAATAATTTTCAAATATATTTTGTTCTCCAACCAAAATGGCAGCTATAAATTTATGTTCCTATTTAAGCATTTAAAAACCATTTTAATAATAAGGTCGTTGAAAATTTTACAGTAACGGAGCCCGTTAAAAGTTAAAATGAGAATAAAAGTGATCATAATGTCAGTATACGTGCAGGTGAACATAAAATTCGTGATTTGCATGTTTCATTCATGTGTTAATTGTATTTTCCTAAAATATTTCCATTATCAACTCGTTACTGTTTAATATTAGCATTTGATACTTTATTATTCTCCAATTTAGTTTTCATTATTTTTCAATTTATGTATGTTTGTGCTTAATTACACAATGCTTTTTACGTATTATGTCATAATTTTTAATTTACGATAGGAACATTTAATAATGGTTTTTAATTATTTTTTTATTGGCTATTTATGGCTGTAGGATTGGAATATTACAGTTTTATTAACATTCATGTAAAACTATATTTTATGATAATTTCCATCGATTTAGTTGTTTTAATTATATGTAAATACATTTACGTTCTATAAGTTCAAGTATTAGACAAGATCAACTAAATCTCTCTTAAAAAACGTATTTTATTTTCTTAATTTATTGGGGATATTAAATGAAAAAATATTCACTTTAATAAAATTACATTTAGCATGGCTGTTACAAAACTGAAAATTATACACAAAGTACATACAAACTTCGTGAGTCAATTCAAGATAATAAAACCAATTGAAGAGCTTCATAAAAAGCAGCCGAATATTTTTTTTTTACAAAAATGTCAAATTAGCGACCGTAAATTTTTTATAACAATTTTTTTTCTAAATCCGGCAACACTGATTTAATATCAACCACCAAGTCTATAAAACATAAGAATATTGAATATTTTATTACTGATACAAAAAATTACAGCTTTAACCTTAATTATTAATGATTAATATTGTTAAATTTGTAACCTTCAGTTTAATTCTGGCCAATACAATATTTCTTAGATTCCAGTTTTTAATCGAGCACTTTACTGCGTGTAGGCAGCTAACAATACAACACCCAATTTAACAATCCTAAAAAGTGAGTAGGTTCTGAGGCAATGTGTGGTTAGCGCCATACTGAAAAAATGGCGAGAGTAATTGATTTTACGCGCAATTTGTCGATTTTGAACGGTGACGGTTGATGATTTAGTTTTATTGATAAATATTTATAACGAAATTATTTTAAAAGTTTCGTTCATTTTATGGATCAACTTCTGCTTTCATATAGGTATAAATTCCATAACAATCATTCAGCCCAAGCAACGACGTGTCAAGAAAGCATATTATATTGCAGCTTGTGTAATAAATTAATTTGGAAATTAGATTGCTCTCCATATAAAATCAGGCTTCACACCACACAATTACAAACAAATTAATATATAGATTGTGTTGTCTTTTATAATTTGCAACAGAAAATTAAATCAGGCGATAATTTCAATAGAACTATAAAATTACTTCGCGGTTAAAATTGCTTAATACTGACAGCAACCCAAAGCAATCACCGGCAATGAACGCGACATCAAAAGCAATGAATGGAAAGAATCTGTTTGATAAGGCAAGACTTGGTGGTTCAGTTTTGTGCAGCATCGAGTGGTGTCAAGAGAAGGACGCTGACCTGCTGCTCTTCCGAATTAATTGAAGCAGAGAATTTCAGTAAAGATGAACCCTCGCTGAGATTTTGTAGAAGTTATTATACTTAGACAATAACCTTAAATCATCGTTGCCAGTAAAAATGATGTTCGTAGTCTGGCTAAAACTCGGTCGTAACTTTCAAAAGAACAGCGAATGCAAATGAAGAAGAACAATTAAAGAAGTGAACAAGCCGCGGCCGTTTAACTTTTGAGAAAAGCAAGAGCAGTTTTAGAAATCGTTCGATTTATTAACCTAGACTTTGATTGAGGAGCGAGAAATGAACTGTCACACATCTGAATGCGGGAAAAAACGCACCATCATCTTAATACGAACTGTGTTTATGGACCATACACTTCGATTATTTAAATGAGATTTTATTGGAAATATAATTCGTTCTGGTCAAACAATGTAACTTCGTGCTTGTCAGTAATCACTATCATTATTGATGGCTTTTTGTATTCTTTTTTTTAGAATGAGAAATTGGAAATTATTGTGTAGTTAAGTGCCCAATGGGGCTAGCGGTTGTAAATTATTATTTTTTAGATAATTGTTATGGCCTCGAGTAAAGCACAACTTGTACTTATCAATAACACCACGAGCTATGTAAATAAATGGTGTTGATTTTCATTCGGTGAGTTGTTGAGTAACGGGAATGCGAGCGATTTTTCTCGCTCGTTCTCGCTAAATCAATAAACCGGACAGAGAAATTCAAGGAAGCGACTCCAGGAAACGATAGACCAAATCTCTGCTAGATTAGACTCACTAAATTGTCACAAATCTTATCTCATTCGAGGATTTTTGTTGGAGAATGTGTCAGAAACTCTATACTTCATTGGCCATTCTTAAAGAAAGATTCTTGGGAAGCATCTTCAGATCAATAAAAAGGCGCCATAAAGGAAATGAGTATTGTTGCACGAGATCCTCGCGAGCTTATCTCTACGATAAATAGCTGAGAATTAACCCGTTAGCAGAACTAAAAACAAAATAATAACACTATGTTCACATAATGATATGAAAATCAAAATCTTTTTTGTAACTTTTGTCACATTTTCCTTTTTGATCGGAAGCACAAAAAGCGTAAAAAAATTAAATGGATGGAGTCAATTGGCATTTAACGTTTAATGTAAGCTGCAAAACTTTTCCATTTTTTTTATATCACAATATAAATTCCTGCATAAGGAAACGAATTAAACTCATAAAGAGAACAATAAAAAAATTTACGAATTTTCATAAAACAAGAAAAGTTACATATTTTAAAGAAGTTAAATGTCAAACTGAAATACAGAATGTAACTGGTTAAACGGAAAAAGTTACGAAAGATAAATAAAACAAACGTTTTACGAATAAAATTCTCATAAAATTTTCATAAAAATCCTCCAATTTATCGTAATAAGTACGAACACTTTCTATTTCGACAATGACCCAAGAAAATTCCTCAAAAAATTATCACCCTTGGGATCACTAGTTTTATTTAATTTATCTTTCAAAAAATTAAATTACAATAAATTATAATTTTTTCTACTAACTATTTACTTCAAAGTTTTTTATTTTTTAATATAAAAAGGAAATTTTATATCAATTTTGCATAGGTATGCAGCTGTAACTATTCTTTTATATGAAATTTAGTGAAAAAATCTGTAAAAAAAGCAGCTGCCAATTTTAATTAAGTGATCGCATCATAATCACATAGCTCCTTCAATTTATATAAAAAACTTATTCAAATGAATAATTTATTGTTATAAACAATACGTACCTATGAACCACCAGGAAAAATGAAAGATTATCATTATGTATATTCACTAATTTATTTTCTGTGATTCGCCAAAATTTGACAAAAATCTTAAATTTTACTTTTTATGATTCAGTTAAATTTATTCTGAAAAGTTGTTAAAACCATGGTTCTTGTGATAATTTGTTTTGCACGTATATAACAATAATTGGCAAAAATTGTTGCAATATGGTTTTTTCTTACCCTTTTTACAGTGAAAAATATCAGGTGCGCCTCTCATAAAGCTGTGTAAAAGTTTTTTTTTTTTGGTTACTACAAAGAAATATTTTTTCTACGGAAAATTTATTGATTACAACGCCTTGTGTGGCAACTAATCACTGTTATCCGTATACGCTGCGTTTCTTTATTAATTACAATTTTACAATAATTCTGTATTCATTAGGTAGCTAACATTTTAATAAGATTCATTCTAAATTTATTGAACGGGAACCTGAAAAACTCTAAATTATAGCAATATTTCCGCACATGAAATTTAATTAAATTGAAAATATCGGATGCATCAACCATATTATTTAATAATTTATACATGAAATAGATGGCAAAATAAGACCTGCGAATATATAAATACGGAAGACTTTAAACATATATCATATGAATATGCTACTTAGTAGCCTGTGTTTAATAAAACTTATAAATTTATTGTGACGGCTTCAATCCTATTTATGTGTAATTTATAAGAAGATGCCCATATTATACAACCATACTCAAGTAATGTTCTTACAAGCGTCTTATAAAGAGTAGTCAAGGTATTTCTAAAATATTACCATATCTCTTAATGCTTCCCAAAAACCTTATTGGCTTTACAAATAAGACGATGTATGAACGTTAGTTTATTATCCCAAAAAAATCCAAAATCTTTAATAACTGATACTACTGAAATCAACGTAATATTTAGTAAATAATGAGGACTAAGAAGTATAAATTTCATGTTAAAATTAATGGTCTGATATTTAACAGGATAGTAGCATATTATTAGTTTTACACCAATTATACAAACAATCAAAATCATCTTATAGTGTATTGTGTCACTAGGATCAGTAATGACTTTGTAAATTTTAAAACCATTCTCAAATAAACAAAAATTACGTTGTAAGTTATAACCTACATGATCAATAACAATAGAAAACAAAAAAGGTCTTAATATAGAATCCTGAGGAACACCCGTGGCACACCATCAGAATATGAATTGCTAAGTTTTACTTGCTGAGTCGTCCCATAAAGGTAACCATTAAACCACATTAATAGTACCATCAGCTGATAATTTTTGAATCAAAATGTAGTGGTTGATCTTATCAAAGGCTTTACTGAAGTAGATGTAAACTGCGTGCACTTCATGGCCTTTACTCAAAATTTCAATGATAGTATTAACGTAAATAAATAAATTTGTAATCGTGAAACGTTTGTAATAAAATTGCACTCACAAGAATGTTATCTCTAAATAACATTCTTGAATTGTGAGTGCGGCTTTGATAAAATTATTGATTCAAAAATTTTACAGAATAAAGCAAAATTATAGGCAAATTTAATAGTTTATTTTCACACGAATTTCATCAATCCGCGTAATACTTTTTTTGAAAATGTTTTGCCTAGTGAGCGTGACGTCATATTTTTTCCACAAAGCAATCCGTTTAGGGAATACATATTTTAAGAAATAATTAATTTCGTCTATAATATTAAATTAGCTATTCCAAAGACACTTATTATCCGAGTGCGACAACCCCTATTGGCAGTTACACATAACAGTGTTGTTTGTAACACTCTTCCTAAAGGAGACAATACCAGTATAGAATTAGAGAATCTGTTACTTAAAACATCCAGTTTGTTTTGAAAACATATAAATATCTTCAAAGTAAAGAGAATGAAACTTAATAACTAATTTTTAACACAGTTCTTTTTGCTTATTAAATATATGTAGCAAAAATGTAGTTTTTGAATTGGACTCAGTAATTATTTTTTAAGTTATTTGGTGCTTCTGTTCCTTTTTTTTGTAATTTTGTAACCTATATAGATGTAAATTCAAACCGATCCATTCTAACTCTTTTGTATTCACTTTGTATGCCTTCATAATTATATTGGACTTTAAATTTCTCTTTAAGAAATAAATCTTCTTCATATTTATTATTTAACAATTAGTTCATTTTGTAATCTTGCTTCTTACGCAATATTATCTCTATCATTCATCTCATATTTTCCAACCTTCAATAGTAATAAATTATGTAAATCATTTCTCTGCATTATTTATTATTAACAGTGATTTATGAAATGATAAATACGACACAAATGAATATTAAGATGAATAAAATATGAAATACAAGTTAATGCTATTTTTTTTTTTTCAAAAACGAAAAACCTCTGAAAGAAGAGAGATTTTCAAATAACACCTATAATAAATATCTCATGTTAAAAAAACCACGAGGACCCATACACACGAATATAAAACATTTTGTAAATGTCTGGTACTAATTAAAAGCCTTTTAGTTTGAACCCACACCTTCTTACTGACCTGCCACTAATCAAGCAAACACATGTGCGATGCGATGTTCTTCTTTCGAAACAGATATAGTAGATATATATTTTATTAATTACCACAATTCAATATATCATAATTACAGCCACGGAAGAATAACAAATCTCTGAACCGTGAAATGCAGTCTTCTGCCATCTGTTTCGTCGATAAATTAGATGCGTTTTGCGGTTTGGAAAGTACTTTATGATTGTAACTGTTGTCGATTCAAAAGGTGTTGCTCACATAAACATCAATTACGAGCTTAATTAAAAGTTCCTTATAAGTTGCAATATGAAGGTTTTAATTTACAACCGAGACTCCGTCTTGAAAACCTTTATTTCGTCCGACACAGTCATGGATGTACACATTGAACGACTACCAAAAGAAGTTTCTTTACAATGTCGATGCATCGCAGTATGAGAAAATATTAATGTCAATAAACTAGTGTATTTATTGGGTTTCACTATGCATCGCTCCGTGTATAGTTGTAATTATGGCTATAATTGCACACCGCCTAGCCATAAACTATCGCCAGGTATATAATTAAGAATTTTTAATGAGGGAGTTATTGCCAATTATAAACACCAAACAACAAATGATAACTTACTGTAAAGTAGTAAACGCGATAATTAAATTAAATGTCAGTTGGAGCGTCCAATTATAAAAATGTTTCTTGAAACCACCCACGCCCACTCCAATATTCCAATTGCAAAAAATTTGAAAGCTGTACGTGGGTAGCACCTTCGAGCTTGCACCACTCGTTATGATTCTGTTATGGATGAGCAATGCAATTTTTTCAAACATCACGGGTAGCTAGTTTTGCCATTTCTTCGCTTGACAGAGCGTTGAAATTAAACTCCGCCGTGAAAGGCACATTTACAACAACAATGACAAAAAATCTGCAGCAGAGGAAACAAGACAAAAGGAAGAATCGGATTTCGTCAAATATTAGAATTGTCGGCTACAAAACCAATTTTTTGTACAAATCTGGTGAAACTGACTTCATTTGTAATTTAAACAGCAGTCACTACATCAAAAGATAATGAGATTTTAGTAAATACACCATTAAAAAAAAAGTAGAATGAAGTAGGTTACATCCTGTTCTAATTTAAATAATTTTGAACAACAATGTTGTATTTCTCCAAATTTTGTACGGATACTTACCCAACTAAATATCGGTTTCTGCTTAATTAAAATTTATTGAATAATAATTGGATACACACATAGCGTAATCCTGAAGCTAAGCTGTTCCTGTTTTTTTCAGAAGGTACCGTAAACGAATTAATTAACAAATTATAGTGTTGCTAACCATCATTTTATGTTAAAATTAATTTAAAAGCTATTAATATTCCAGAGTCAACGTTCGACCCTGACCATCCTCTCATCCAGGTGCTCAAATCGAAAAGTGTGTCTTTAGAATAATTTTCGCATGCTAATGCGTCACGTGATGCAAACACGCATTGCTAAAAAACAGAATTCTCTTCCGGCAACATTTTTAGTTTCATGTTTTTATTATTTATTTAATTTTTCGAGTCATGAAATTGGAATCACGTTTTCAGTTAAAAACTTTTCGGTTTTCAGTTGGAATTTTAAATTCGGGAGTCGTTGCATAGCGGTTCTCACCTTGTTTCGAGCAATTAGCATCAGCTCAGTTAATTATTAAATTGGGTAACAGCTACATAAAAAAGTTTATAAAAACAACTGTTCCTCCCACAGTGTGCTCACGCCTACAGTGTCAATAAAATGCTGGTGCTCTGTCAATCGCTTTCTGCATAATTGAACTGATGGCTTATCTGCCTCGGAAACAGTTGTGAATTGGCACCTGAAAAAATTCCAGGGCGTGCACATGTTTCGCTTTTTTTTACCACTTTCCAAATTTTTTATAACAATAGTGTTTGCCCTATTTTATCTTAATTGCTTTTGAATTAGAATTTGCTTTTAACTAATTCAGGTATTCTAATCAGTGGAACATGTCTGTTAATCTTTGGATATAAAAAGAACTGATTACGGTACTAAAATTTAGTTGTTCATGCATATTTTAAACAAATTACAGTGTTCCTGGACATCCGATAGGAAAACGTGCTCATAAACTGAAGCAAGTGTCTATGAAACAAAACAATTATTTATTCGATGAAAATATTTACATATATATGAATATAGCAATTTTGAAAATGTCAAATTTTTACTATAAGTAGAGAGTTGAAATAAACACCAATAGTAACAGTAGGGTAAATTAATTGTTAAGAGAAATTGCAAGGAAAACAAATTAGAAGATTTTTTTGAAGACTTACCTACATATATAAGACAAATAAAAAGAACAATCGACATGAAAATGGAAATTATTGAAAATCGACATTTTATTCAAATTTTATGCAGTACGGTATGTATTTCTCTTTATTTAGTGTAAGAAGTAAAAAATTTCTAAATTTTTTAGGTGTGTCAACTTGATCATGTTCAAAATAATGTTATACACATTTTGTTGGTTTATGCTATTAACAGATAAGATGTAAAAAACAGAAAGATAACCTCAAAAGTGAAACTTTAAAAAAAATTAAATACTTCCTAAAGACAATTTAATTTACCTCTAGATGAAATTTTGATACCTTATTTTTAACCTCAAAGAAGGAAATGGAATACTACCTATATAAATTATAATCATGGTTATGTGATTTCGAAATATTTTGGTGACTTCTAAATTCCCAATTTTGATCAGAGCTCATACACAAAACGTAAAGTATTGCATAATCTTCAAAATTCCATCATTATAGGGAAAAACATGTTGTGACTTGTTAATTTGTAATTCGAAGAGTTAAAAAAATTATGATCCTTGATTGTGATTGTAACTTTGAATTATATATGCTTTATTTGTAGACATCTAAATCTGATATGTTGTCTCATGAATGAAATATGTACCACATGGGCCGGATGGTAATCTAAAACGTTGCAAATTGTCATCAGTAAATGTCGGCATATAACTTGACTTGATTTTTCGTACAAATATATCGCGTGTATACATTTTCTTTTCTTTGATCCTTCATGTACTTTCCAAGATAATGATTCTATGATGCATCTTCATAATTTGTTCCATTTGTATAATATGTATTAGCCTTTATGACGCTTCAAAAAGTAGTTAGCTAATATTTACTGAAAAATATAAATATAAAATTTATAAATTACAAATTATTTAATATAGTTTAGATTGCTAATTTCTAGTGCAAAATTTATATTTCGAACCTCTGACTATTTTGCTTTCGTTCACATTTTCCGTCCCATACACAGCGATTTATCGAATCAATTTTAATAGCAAGAACAAAGATAGAGTTTTTAGACAAGTTCTGAACAGAGATAGGAATAAGAGAAGGGTATCCATTAAATCCACGTTTTTTGCTACATTGAGGATAAAGGACAAAACCAGAGTAAGCCGTAGCGTCCTAATTTTTTATTCAATTTAGAAAGCGACACATCAAAATAATGGAGTTTCAAAAACAAAAAGAGAAATGGCTACTGACCAGAAGGCTCAGAAGAAAAACGAAATAAAATAACATAACAATGAAAATCATGAAAAGTAACAGCTATAGGAAGATACGTAGATAGAACAGAATTAATTAATTCTGACTTTATTCAGTTACTTTAATAGTTATTTATGTACCAAGT
>QDEB01113700.1:0-12632 GCA_004193795.1 Asbolus verrucosus | reverse complement strand
TTAATTTTTAAGACTTTGTTTCGAATTAACATGCAAACCTTGTGATCAACGCTTATGAGTTATAGCGATAAGGTCGTCATCCAGTCGACCACTTTAAATACAAACTAATTATGCACGGCAAAATAGTGATCACTAATATGACCGATTGTCTAGATGGCTCGTAAGCGCCGAGCTCTGCTAATCGTGCACACTCTAAAAAGCCTTAAAAATAGCAATAATGAATACTTGTTAATTTGGATGAATTTTTCTGACAGCCAATATGTAACTAATATAATTTATATTAATATATAAACATACACACATTCTGGCTAAAAGATTAGCCTGAAAACTGTTAAATTTTGTTCGCAAATTTTATAATTTTCATTAAAAATTATATATTTTTTTAAATTAATAATTAATTTAGCAAATACACTTCCTGGATTTGAAATGAGAAGACGAGTGCTATAAAANNGTGTTCCAAAATTGTCGCAGAAAAAGTGCAAAGCATGATAAAATGTATCAACATAAATAATAATTTACAAAAATTTACATTTTCGATTTAGTTTCGAGTCCTAAAGTTTGAAAAAAGACGTTTAATTATTCAAAAAATTTCGGGATAAAAAGGGGATAAATTTTATCTTTATCCATACTTGGGTCCTGTCGACAGATTTCGTTCGTACTAATCTTATACTTTATTGAATATAGAACTTTGGAACTCATTATAATAACCATTTTTTGAGTAAATTACATCTGGCAACATCCAACAAAGAAAGTTTTAATCCAATTAACGTGGTTACTACGGATATTGTTCAACAATTCTGTCAAGTTAAGTGTAGTTTATAGTCGTTTTATGAGTAACATGTTTATTCTAAACAGTCATCTATTCCTTTCAATAAAAAAAAATTATTAAGAGCATATTTTCGTTTAAGTTTTTTAAGCACTGTTGTTTATATTGCTTGCTTGCTTGTTCTCAAATGCAAATAACTCCCGAAGAAATTGGGGGACGATGGCTTTACTGGCAGATGGGCGAAGTGTTCAACATGCTGCTCTAGCTGTTGGGAAACCGGAGACAACTGTACATCAAGTACTTCAGAGGTACCTGGTTTAGGTCGCCCGCGGTACACATCTGCAAGAGACCATAGGTTTTTGACGCTGTAGTGTCTCTGAGATTGTCACCACGTTCAACCACGGTTGAACTAACTCAAGAGTCTCAGAGCTGTTCGTGGTACAGCCATATGCGCTTAGACAGTTAGACGAAGATTGGTAGCGACTGGTTGGAAGGCATATAGGTCGAATCGAGTACCTGGGCTTACATGACAGCACAAGCAACGCAGATTGGAGTTTACCAGAATGCATCAAAATTGGGAAACGCGTGGAGACGAATTCTCTTCTCCGACGAATCATGATTTTCTTTGCGATCACCGGATGGTCGCCATAGAATCTGGAGAAGACAAGGGGCGAGATATTCTTCAGGTACCGTTGTCCAAAATGAAAATTTTTAGGGTGGGTCTATTATGGTTTGGGTGGGGATTTCGCTAGAGGCAAAAACTGAGCTTTTCATTCTTCAAGAACGATCTTTAAATGCAAACATTTGCATTAGGGGCATTCTTGAAGACTATGTTGTTCCTTTGCATCATTTATAGGATCAGAGGAGTTCTTGTTCACGCAGGATAATGCCAAGACCCCATACCACTAGGTGCGTTATGCGGTATCTACAGGAAGTAGAACTTAGAATTTTGGAATGGTCCGCGATGAGTTCTGACATGAATCCAACTGAGCACGTTTGGGAAGACGTCTTACAGCTCGTCTAGTGCGTCCAGAGACGCTACAAGAATTAAGAGTGGCACTTGTCGAAGAATGGGACAGCATTGATCAAAATGTGATTAGACATTTAATTTAAGGTATCCCTCGACGAATTCAGGCATTGGTGGATGTTCGGGGAGGTAACACTCGTTACTGATACCAGAAAACATTGGTTAATTTAAGATAATCTCTTGTTGCGTTTTTTCGATTATTGTTTTTTTAATGTATTGCGCGTTTTTTTTTTTTATTTATTTATTTCTACTTGTTATTAAAACCTTTTTTTCGATACAATTTATTATTTGTAAAAGCAGTAAAAGCAATTAAGCAAAAAAATATTTGTTTTCTCTAAATTAAAGTCGTGATAATTCCGATTTAGTTGGTGCGCCACTTTTTTTGTAACTCAGTGTATATTTGTATTCAATTATTTTGAATAACATTTACATATGTTAAATGAAAAAATTCATCGAAAACACGTTATTTTCTCTGAGTTACTATCTACAGCAGGTAGACAGTTGTGACTTAAGTCAAAACTCTATTGTTAGAGATAATTTGTTGATCCCTCTGTATACTGCTTATTTAAAACCATAAATTACATGGCCACGTTGGTGAGGTATGAGTAGGAAAGCAGGGCTTGAGTTGATTTTATTAAGCACAGTGTTTGTGTAGTAACTGAAGCAGTTTCTGAATTCGTATACACGAAACATCTGGCAACAGCGCATCCTGTTTCACCAAACACTGAATCTTGAATATTATCAGATTTTTAATCGATGATTGCGGCGAAACTAATTGAAAAAGCAAATATGTATAGTGATAACAATGATAACATCTCCTTTTGTTGTTTTCTATAACATATTTTAATATCAAATTTATTACATGGTCTACAGAATCCCATTTATTTTCTCTGAATTATTATTTACGATTACCACAAGTTCCAACCCTATTGTTGGAGATTTGTAAATACTCTTTCATCTCTTCTATTCTATTTCATAATGAAAATTCAGTGTAAGGCAAATGGGTACTGTTTATTTTAAACGGTAAATTAATCGCTCACGTTCCTGATTGGAATGAGTAGAAAAGCATGGCCTCGGTATATTTTATTAGGTATAGTTTTTGTGGTGTACCAAGGCAGTTTCTCTTATTTTTTACAATGATGGTAATTTTGCCACTATTTGGCGGAATTATTACTTATTGTTTCGAAGTAACTTCACCGTAACATTGGCCATAAAAATATATTTATTCCAATACTTAAAGCAAATTTATGGGGTAAACTATTTTCGAAGTAGTCGAAGCCTTAAAATGTAGTAGTGTATGAACGCCTATGAATAATTTTCCTTCCTATTTAAGGGAAATTAAACATGTTCTTGCAAATTTTACACATGAGCAACAGTGTTGGTGTCCAGTTTTACTAATATGTGTATTAATTAATATTACTCACTTACGGATAATTTTCTTATTAGAAGCTGTTTAATTTTTAATGCGCGAGCATTAGCGACAAGCGCTATGCTGCTTAAACTTTAAATAATAACATATTTTACTGTTCAATGTTGTCCCTCTTAAAAAATGTTGGAATACCACATATAATATTTCAGTATTTTTTCTGAGTGGTGAAAAAAAAATTGAGAAAGCTCAAAAATGTTATGACGATATGAACTGTTTGACATTTCAGTTGAATCAAAATTTAAAGGGACAAATTTCCTAGCGCCATCACGTTAAATCATGTTAGATCACGTTAAATAATGCTAAATCAAAATTGCAATTTGAAACTTCAACTGTTATAAATATTACAAAGACAGAAATATTTTGTTAGGTGAAAATATTAACAATGGTACATACTAAACAGTTCTTAAGTTAGCTTTAGGAAATAATATGTTGGTCAAAAGGTAATCTGTTCAAATTCTGACTCTGATACTTTTAGTAATTCACTGTGTATAAGCAAGAAAAAGTTTTTTCTTAACTGAAACTAAAACTTCTTCATTCAGTTTCCATATTATATCTATCTATGTATCTATTTATCTATCTATCTACCTATATATCTATAACCTTACTATAAGAATCTTTAAATAAGCAGTGTGTATTTTTCAATCAATAAATATTTGGAAGCAGGCAAAAATACTGAACAAAGTTATTGTTCAATATACATAAAATAAGGCTTAACTTTTCTAACCTTTGCAAAAACGGGTTTGAGTAATTTTATTAATATTAACCTTGAAAACCTGTTTACTAACTTTATTGTTTACAAATAAAAAACTTTGAACGAGTTTGAAGGGTCCATAAAGAGTGCAGTAGCGCTGTTAACTTTAATTATCGTAATATTATGAAGTTATGATATATTATTTAACGAGCACATAATGTAGGTTATTATTACAAGAGGATGACGATTACGACACGAGCCGCTAGGCGAGTGTTTCGAGATATTTTATCTACGACTATTTAAATAAATGCGGTTGATTTTTGAACATTATTTAGAATTAAATTGAACTCAATGAGACAGTAAACAGAAAAAAAAATTAAATATTGGTTACGTTTTCGTACCTAATGCAATTATGATTTATATAACGCAATTATAAGCAATACATAGTACAATTATAAGGTTGTATATAACTATAATTAATTCGGTTAATAATGTATACTACAAATAACTAAAATACACATAAATAATAGATGTTTTATTTAACAGTAGTAGATAAAAATTTTAAAATCATTTTGATTTACATTTATTGTTTATTAAATAGAAGCAATTTCTCGGAAAACACCTTCATATTTTTTTAATCTTGAAAGATAATTAACGCCAACAGAGGAGTTAAATTTGAAGAAACTGAAAGACTTTTCAAACAAGCTTATATTTTAACCTTTAGTTTATTGTATAGGCTTATTTACCCGGCGAGAAAAGTCATTCTGTTGGTAAAATCTTTCAGTCTACAGCAGATGAAAATTTTCGAGTTCAATTACGTTTTCAAATGCGTCATCAAGTAACTAACTGATAAAGGTGTAACATTCTTTCCATTTTCAGTTTCGAATCGACAATTAAGTTCTTAGAGATAAAAAATAAGCAAAAATTCTATAAATAGAAAAGATTGTTGTGTTCTCTTTGTGTTCTTTCTTTATTTAATGTTAAATGTAACTCCAAAGATTGAAAACACATTGCATTAATATTACAAGATATTTTGAAGTAAATTTACAAGATTTCAGAAATATCGTTACCTTTTTAAAAAACAAGAAAATAATACTTTACTGTTGGAAAAATGCAACTTAATATGCGTTATTATAAAATCAATAATAATACGCTTTAAATTAGTATTTCGTTTATCCGAACGAGGGTCAGAATTAGTTCGGATTATTGAAACTACAGTACTTGAGAAATGTGGAACTTAAATTAATTAAAAAAAAGGTCAGTACTAAATTAAAAAAATCAACTTGGGTGATGGTTTACTGGAACGGTTAGTTTAATGAGCACTGATAAAATTCCAGGTTAAAAAAACCATTTCAATTTTTTAATTATTTAAATCCTCCTTAAATTAAGGAATTAGGAAGATTTTTAATAAAACCAAAGTTGTTAGAAGATTGATTAAATAGATACTATACTACTTTTATTTAATTAGTGCAACAGACGATAGAACACATATTTCAGCTTTTTATCTCTCTCTCTTTTTGCCAACCATATATCTTTTTTTTTCTTTTATAACCTGTACGAGTATTTTATTATGTAAATACTTATTTTTACATATACTGAGTGGCAAAACCCTCAGTGTTCGTTAACCAATTGTGATGAAATTTAGGTAAAATGTACATAACATTAAAATAAATAATGATTTTTACAGGCAGGAAAAACCCAACAATACAACTTATGGTTATTTTTTTCTCTATGAAAGCTGATACAATAATAAAAATTTTCTTTACATGTAAAAATTTGTGCTCTCATTTGCGACCATGGTTAATCTAAAGTTGTTTTCATCTAATACCTACGTTTTGCGAGTGTATAAATTTACAGTAAAGCAAACATTTGAAAAATAACTTAAGTGTGAAGTATTTTTTGTCGTACAAAATTGGTTTTCACTGTATATTAGATCCCAAATCCCATCACAGTGTTGGTGTGTTCCCCACCTCATTTTTACCTAGACGTGGAACTACAGAAATGGGAAGTAGTACCGCAGCTATTCCACTAATCAGATTAGTCGTGCTTTGTGAAGAAACATACAAAACATTGTAAGACTACGAGAATATTTGAAAACTGGAAATGCTGAAAAGTCACACTGGCAGCAACTTAAGCTTTAACATATGCACTCTGGGTTAAACACTTAATTGTATATACTAAGCGATTGGAATAAATGTAATAAAAATAATGTAAAAACAGCGGTGAAATAAATGAGTTATTACAAGCGCAGGTTTAAATGAACGCGTATGTATATACAGCTGTTATATTTTGATAAACCTGAATGTTGAAATCATACTGTTTAGGTGTATCAATTGTTTAGCGATAACATCTTGTGGTTCTATTACTTCCATTTTAATGGTTTTATCGTAGCACACCAAAAAAACATTTTCTTTCACCCTTAATAAACAGCGCTTTGTATTGGTCTAGAATTGTTCAAATGCTGAAAATAAACTTGCTACATTTTATTTTAAAACGTTCAGTTTCAAACTTTAGAATAACAAAATGGAATTAAAATTTTTTGTCGAAATTTGAAACGTTGTTTTGACAATACAGCTGATGAATGAGTATGATCGTAAAGTCAACTATCACAGACATATATAACAAGAATGAACTCGAGTAAATGTAAGGGAGTACAAAAATTTCACTAAAATGTTTCACGGCAATAATATAAAAATATGGAATTCATTAATATAGTAAATATATAATCATGAATTATATTCCTTATTATTCCACTAATTGTCATATATTGAAGATAAGCTGTAAAGAATTCAAAATAATGTTTAAATTTTCTTTTAACATCATGCAGAATTTAGTAAGTTAAAAAGAATTCAAGAATTACAATATAAATAGGGATAGCGAAATATATTAGTCTGACACTTTCGTTTCACATGTTTTTAGTTGTTTTAATTTAATATGAAACTTCGAATTATTGTTACCAAAAGTGAAGAGTTACTTGAATTAATTCATTGAACGTCCATGCATCTTGTACAGGAAGAAAAATCAAAATTTTCGCAAAACATACCGAATTCTGAAAACGAAAATGTTAAAATATAAAGTGTAAAACACACTGAAATCTCTATTATGTTTTTCTCGTTTCGTGGTTAGAAAATAACTGCGTCTGAGTAAAAAAAAAATATATTACCTGCCAAATTCCTATACCGGAATTAATTCTGTATGTTGCATAAAAATTTTCTTCATGCTTAATGCTAGACGCCCAAGTTTCTGTTACTAATTCCGGCACCGTGTAATTGTGAGTAAAAAACAATACAGAAACCATTCATTACCTTACATTTACAAAATAAACAATGATACAAAAAGGATACAATGGCAATGATACAAAAAGAAAAAAATAGCAAATAAGTATCAAGTATAAAGAATTAGTGAACTACTTGAATATATTTCTGTAAGTACTTCTTTAATAAACACGTTATTAATAACTATTATCAAAATCGATTAATGAGAGATAGGGAATATTTCCTTATGGAAATATTACCGAATGATTAATTCTGAATTTTAGATAAGAACATTAAAACTAAAGTACACTGTCAGCTACTTTTACTGACAATAAGAGATAAATTATGTTACGTAACTAAACATTTAGCATTTGTAATGTTAATTTTGCTGGTAGTAAGTTTATACATATGATGCAAATACAATTTAATGTAACAGTTATTTATTTTTAAGTGTTGTAATTCTACAGATTATGGTTACAAAAATAATCCAGGGTTTAATTTATCTGAATAAATTGTTAACTTGCAATTTTCAGTAGTAATTCATGACAAAAATGAAATTCTGTGTTACTCTTTTCTATATCCAATTAAATTTAAAAAAAGAAGTTCCCTTGCTTTACATATACAAAGCAACAGTTGGTTGTTTAAACTTTATCATAAGAGTGTGATAGTATCAATGCCAACTGCTTAAATTTCTGCCTATATAAATTTATTTCGCCTTAAACGTTATTTAGAAGTGGAGTTTTTGGAATAGTTTTTACAGTTTAATGATCTTAATTTAATTTGTGGAAACGTATTTTAATGTAAGCTTCACAAAAGCTCTAACATAATCATCACAAAAAGTAAAAACATTTCAAATTTTGGATGCGACACAACTGTTACATAAACTGAAGTGATTGTTTATATTTTGACAATTAGATATAAGTGTAAATAATTCATATATATCTATCCGGTTTGAAGTTGCAATCTTTTTGTATCTTCCTTTTAGCGCACAGGCCTTAGTGAGAACCGCTTTTGACTTCGTTCATGTCGATCTCTCACGAATCCATCCATAAAATTTGAACTCGATAGCGTTCTCAAGTTATAGCTTTCCAGTTATTTTTTCAATGTCAAAATCATTGATTCTTTGATACTCAGGCGATTATACCACTAAGAAATGTCAAAAGGCATTGAATGAAAGACAAATATATAGACTTTCTAAAAAAATTTTTGCTGGGATTTTCTATCTAGAGAGTCTCACCAAACAGGGCACCTCTCAATGTAATTTTTTTATTTATTAGATAATTATAGTAAATCTTTAAAAATGTTTACTAGTGGTTATTTACTAGATTGTGATTTGGCAGCAAAGTGATTCTTTCATTACTGAAATATTAAATTAAAAATCTTTTTTTTTTTGAAAGATTTAGTTTGTAAATGTGGAATGTTTTTTCTTTGCCCAAGTATGCAGATTGGCTACGTTTTTTCCATAAAACTTGGTGTTTTATCAGAACAACAATTTTTAAAACTGCCAACATTTTTTTTATTATCGCTATCAACCTTGCCAATAAAATTGAAGTTTATTGTACATAAATAAAAATGTGTTGAAATGTATTTAATATTCTATAAAAGCCAGAAACAATTTTTGTGTGCGATAGGTAAAAAATATTTACAAAAAGGTACTTCACAAGGGTACTTCAAGAAAGATGTTTAATAAGAAATACAGCTCCGACACGAGGTGAACCGCATTTTTGAAGTTACATGATCAATGGTGAAACATCAAAGAGTTAAATACCTTGTCTAAAATAACCCTAGAGTTGTTAAAGTGGTGAATTAGTGAAGAAATAGCCCAGCAGCATAAAAGAATATAAGTAAACAGAAGCCTAGAAAACTCAATCTTTATCCAATGTTTTTTCATTGAATACTATATACAGGCGTTCCAGAACTCACAAATCAGCTGTGACAGATTCTTCGTGGAAAACAGCTACAAATTTTCCTTAACGAAAAATGATAGTGATAATGACTTATGGTTTTTGAGCTTTCAAGAAATTACAGTTAACCAATAACACAGCATTTCTTAATTGGTTTCTTAAGCATAATCGACTATTTTAGATAGTTTCTAGCGAAACAAACAAAAATATGGCAACAGTAAAAATTTTGTTGACGCTTTTCATCGTGTTTTAACAAAAACTACAAAGAAAAATAATACTGTGATATGTTAATTATTTACGGCTAATCGAACGCAATGCAATTGCAACAATTGAAGAATATAGGCACGGTTTCCTGAACGGCAGCATCTTAACCAAAATATAATTTTAAGATCGTGCAAAGGAGACAGGATGTTTGGTTTCTAAAAGAAAAGTGGCTGGCGGTATTACTCAAGATGCAAGAGTAACGCAAAATGTATAAGCTGTGCTTCAGGTATTCACAGAAGATACAACTCGTAGCATTCGAACAGTGGCACAAACTCCGAATAAATCAAGAACATACCTCAAAAAATTCTTCGGGATAATAGAAAACATGCGTATCATCATTATACAAATGCAAAAAATCTTATACCAGAAACCTTTTCGAGTGAATTTTTGTGGATGTCTATTACAGCAGCAAGAGGCTAATCCAAATACATACAATGAATACAATGTTTACGAATGAATCTTACTTTTCCTGCTAAAGTACATTATCGACAATATATTTACGAATTTGCCAAATGATAACTTGAACACTATTATTCATGATTCACATCTGTCGGACCATAATGATATCTGTATGAAATTATGGGTTCGCGAACTAGTAGATACTCTCCATAAAAACAATATGAACAATATTCTGTCTAGACTCCAATAGGATTATTTTATCTACATGACACCATTGAGAAAACAGTTTGGAGTTTTATTACTGATTCATCTTTAAGTTACAATAACAAATTTCTTGTTTTTATTAACATCATCGTTAATGCGATAAATTATAGCTTTCCCATGAAGTTGAAAAAAATTGGATATTATCACTCTCTTAAAATAAAAATGGTTCAATGATAAACTGAGAGCTATTAAGAGCTTTAGCTAGTGTTGCTAAAGATATTGTTAATAAGTCACCATCAGCAAAATTACTAAACTGTTTGAATTGCTTCTTAAAAGACAAATTAATGAGTTTTTTTGAACAAACTGACCTTTTAACTGGTAGTCAATATGGATTTTGCAACTATTATTCGATAACAATAGCTATGAGAGACTTAATGGAAATTGTGTATAAACCGTTTGATGCAACAGAACATGCCTATGCAACATGCTTTCATTTAACCAAGGCTTTTGATTATACATTTTGAACAACGTTACTTTTTAAAAAACTGAAGATCTATCATTTTCATGAAAATAGTTTTGCTCTATTACAATCATTTCTTAATCTTTCACGACATGAGATGAGTTGAGTATGAAGTTCCCCAAGGCTCAGTTCTGGATCCCATTCTATTCTTCTTATACATGAATGATTTTTCACGTTCTTCGCCCCAAACTAATTTTATCTTATTCGCAGATGACACCACCCTCAGTGCAAGTAGTTCCGATTTGGTTCAAATACATAATGATATCGCTAATGCAGAAATTAATGTTAAAAATTGATTTAAATTGAATCGTTCATGTCTAAACGAATCAGATACAATTTCCTTTAAGAGATATGAATACCAGCACTGATTTTTTAAAATTTTTAGGCATCTATTTAGATCCTATGATCATATGGGGATTTCATATTCAAAAATTTCAAATAAACATTTGCTTAATTCGTCAAGTAAGAACTCTTGTTTCCACCAATACAGTTCACACTGCATATTATTGTATTATTCAGTGTCTTTCACTACGTTATTTTAGCATGGCGACATGCGTCTCACATCTTAAAATTATTTTCTATTCAGCGGAAATGCATTCGCATAATAGCAGGTTTAAAGTATCATCTTTCATTGTTCATTACTTTATATAAAACAACATTCTGCTGACTATAAAGCCCTTAATCATATACAGTGTGTAACAGAAAAAAGTACATTAATTTTAATCCGTATCAGAACTCACCAAAATAAACAATTTTTCTATATACCATTTTTTCCAAATCGCTTATTATTATTTTTTTTATTTTCTCCCCTCATAAATTAACGAACTGTTCCTGTATTGTTCTAATCACAAATTCTAATAATGGACCTTTTCGATAAAATACTTAGAAACGGTTGCTACCCTTCTTTATCAATTTCAAAATAATTTTTGTCACTTCTGTCAAATATATCAATTGTGTTAATATTTATAATGCCTACATTTTCGAATAACGAATATACAGATATTGTATTAATCTAGGGAAAAAGCCAGGGAAATACAGCCTCAGCTCAACGCATTTACATGGAGCGTTTTCCAAATCGTCGAATTCCGAATGTTCGTACATTTTAAGAGCGGTGCAGCATGTCCGAGACCACGGATGTTTTAAGGTTGCAGCTTACGGCCGTGGCAGACAACGTCCTGATCGCGCTGAAAACATTGAGGAGGCTGTTTTGAATAGTGTCGAGACTCGACCTGGATCCAGTACTCGAAGACTGGCATTGCAATACGAAGTATCGCATACTACAATTTGGAGAATATTAAAAGATCAACAGTTGTATCCGTATGATGTTCGCAAAATGCAATTCTTACAACATGAAGATTTACCTCGCCGGTTACAATTTTGCGAATGGCTTCTTGCACAAATAAACACACAGTAAACATTTTTATCAATTCTGTTAATAACAGATGAGGCTGGATTTACTCGCGGAGGTGTCTTTAATATTCAAAATACCCATGTGTAGGCAGACGAAAATCCTTACGCTATTAGGGAAAACCATTTTCAGCATGAATTTTTTCTCAATGTTTGGGCAGGAATTTTTAATGGACGACTCATCGGGCCTCACGTAATGCCACCACGTTTAAATATTTTGAAGAATTACCGTTAGAAACTCGAGCAAACATGTGGTATCTGCATGATGATGCTCTATGTCACAATGCACGCATTGTACGTAATTGGCTAAATAACAATTTTCTTGGACGTTGGATAGGAAGAAATGGTCCTGTAGCCTGGCCTGCCCGGTCGCCAGACTTGAATCCACGCGACTTCTTTTTGTGGGGGTACATGAAGGACTTGGTTTACTCGGCAAAAATGGATACCATCGAAATTTTGCAGGAACGCGAGGAAAACGCTGCTACAACCATTCGCAACAACAGAATAGCTTTAGAAAGTGTAGAAGGATCATTTCGACGGCGTCTTGAAGCTTGCGTTCAGAATAACGGTGGCCACTTTGAACATTTATTATGATCGACTTGTTCGATGACGTTGAGTATATTTTTTGTATCATTTTTAAATAAAATTGAAACAGAACTGTTTTCATTTATACCTACTAGTGCTACTACCAACCGATCCAAAAGTCTTTCTACCAAGTGGTTCATGACATAAAAAAACGCATCTCTTATTATTAATTTACATTGCAA
>QDEB01113682.1:2504-27695 GCA_004193795.1 Asbolus verrucosus | reverse complement strand
ATATAAATATATAAATAAATAATATATATAAATATTTCAATAATATAATAAAATATTTCAATTTTTATGAAATAATTAGTTTGTGAAATTGGCATTTATGAAATTTGAGAAATTTCGAAATAAACAAATTTCAAAAATATGTATGAAATTGGTAATTGTAAAGTGAAATCGATAAAATCAAAAGCAATACATTTTTAGTAAAGTTAGAAATATTCTTAACAAGTAATTTATGAAAGGACGGGCGCAACGAAATTTTCGAAATTGCTCAAAATTTTTGAAGTTTACAAAAAATGTGAAATTTTGGAAAATTGTAACTTCTGTAATTTGTAAAACCTTTTAATTTATGAAATAAACGATTTTGTGAAACCGATATTTGTGCAATATAAAAATTTTGTATTTTTTCAAACCACGCTGTAACATTTGTATGGAATTTATGATTGTGAAATGCATTTTTATTATATTTAACCTGCTGATGTTATCATATTTAAAGTGTGATACCAACATAAGCAACTAAAAATCTAATTTTTCCTCAAATTTACTCAAGCACTAGACATTAAATTAAATGGATTTTTAAACCATGACAAGACAGGTAAAGAATTTAAATAGTGTTAGCCACTTATGACGGCTTTAACAATCGTAACTGAGGTCACGATTATCATTAATTTGCCTAAAAGGTGGGTGCTGACCCAAATTTATCTCAACAAATCCTCCTTTATTATTATCACCCTAATCCCAGCTCCATTCCGAACCAATCATAATTATCTAAATATCCCAAATCTGACGAAATAAAATTGTATAATAACAGCAATTTTGAAGAAAGAACTAATTACGTCCATAGATGTCGCAATTTTGCACAAACGCGTACTTGACCCCTGACCCCCCAAATTGCAGAGGACGCTCTTCTTGGCCAATTTCTGCGCTGTGCTGAGCATTAAGCCATTACGCGCGTTAATAGAGCAAAGAACTGCACGATTACTGCAGAACTGAAAATTTTCGCTGCTGAAGAGCTGAAAAAATTTGAAAACGCAAAAATGCGTCCTAACGGGTTCAAAATACGATAACGAATGGCCGCGATAATGGAGAGTGACTGCTGTCTTGTAACAGGTGATTCAGCTCACATTATTCTTATTTCAGGTAAAATCGTCTGCCCCCCTTACCAACCACAAAATGGAGACCATCAGCAGCGAACAACATGTCTGCAATCGCACAACACTGCTAGTCTCTATACGCATACCAACCTAACGGGACGCACCTTTACTTCACCTCTCGAACGACCCGACAGTCAAGTGTTGAGTTACCCAAGTGTTTAGTGTGATAACTCGTGCAAAAATACACAAAATGAAGTGGAGTTGAGCAGTGCCAAAATTTTGGATAATTAAAAAACGATATGGTGAGTCCATATCCGATTTCGGCAACGCGTTTCTCAAGAGGTATGACGTGATTTCAACGCTCGATCGAGAGCGAAACTTTGAGGTCATTTAAAAGAATTTTTAGCACTTTTTCGGCCGAAAAACGACTAAGCGCTGCAGAACGACCTCGGCGAGCTGTTATCGCGGAAAATGCGAAAACCTTGACTTTGGGCGTGCACAAGGAAAAACCTTTTGTGTTGGAGCTATTTGGGTCAAGCGATTTTGGAAAAGACGGGCAATTACGTCTCGTGTTCGGGTGATTATGCCAACATTTCTTGGCCTTCTTGGTGTTGGTTTGCATGGTCCCGCCTGCGCAACAATTCCGAAAATGTGCGTTTTTTGCATTGTTGTTACCGCAACTGATTTATTTCCATGTTTTTTTAATAAGTAACGGTGCGCTTTTTTACTTTCTCATTTACATACCGCCTTTGATATGTTCTTGTGCTCCCACAGCCAAGGAATTGGCTCGATATCAATTGCATTCTTGTAAGGCAAATCACTTAAGATGAGTGTGAAAGATAAGTGCCGTAACGCCGCAACCTTCACTTTTAACATTCAACAGGACAGTCGAAGTAATGCCAAAAACGAATCAATTATAAACAAAATCACCGTTAAGCAATAGGTCGATGGCTGGTTTAAAAATAGAAATTGACACTAATATGATACCACCGAAGCAGGAAATGTTGCAGAATCGCAAAAAGCAAATGTTCCTTGAAAAAGCGAACAGAACTAGAACGGAAACGCTGCAGACACCACTCGGGTTTCTTCTGCGAAACAGAAAACGATGATCTGCAATTATGGGCATTTCAGTGGATGATATAATCCCGCAGCGATTAAATTTTTTCGATTCTCGCAAATACTCTCCTTGAAGGACTCGAACTGATGGCGAATTAATTCGTGGCCGCGTGATGGAACTGAACAACCAGTTTTTGCAAGATAATCTCTACGCAAATTAGCTTGGTCAGGTTGTTAATGTTCCACAAAATCCTAGATCATTTCAACATAATTGGCAAAAAAGCGGCAATTGAATAAGTCCGCTTTTGCAAAGAAAGTTAATGAGAATCTGACATTTGAATGAAGAAAAATTTACTTTCGTCGAGAATTATTTCGGTTGCTTCTTCCAGTGGCGCAGTTGAGGACACTTAAGTTATGTGGAACGAATCCGAGGCAGCAAGGATTTGTTCTTATGAAAGAAAACTGATAATCTGACATTGAACTGAAAATAAACCAAATAATTGATAGCTCACTTTTTCGTAGTAAGGTCAGTTGGGGTATGAAATACTTTGGGATAAGAAAAACATTTAAATGGTAGTTTTGTTTACAAGAAGTTATCACCTAATGTTAGTTTTAATTTAACGTAACGTTAACGATATGTAATTAAAAGCTGGAAAAAAGCAAAGGCTTCGTTGTAATAAATAAGACAAGAGAAATTGTTATTTTCACAATAATTGTTTATTGCAGATGTGTTAACAGATATTGCAAGCACTTAACTGGAGGCATTATAGAAATAATGTTACTGATAGTTACTGAAAGATTACAATTAATTGCAAAAAATTTACAACTGGAAAATGTTAGTGCCATTAGTTTCTACGCCGTTATCTAATATACAAAGTCTTCTCCACAGTTGCCAAAGCTATTAGCCAAGCCTCTTTCTAACATTATCCCACACATTCCACAAATATTTCGCACTGGTTTTATTAATCTCACTACCATGCTCTCCCAACTCAGACCATCGCTCATTTTCTTTATCATGTCACTTTGTTGTTTGCTTTGTACACGTTTTTCAATTTCAAATAAAAATTGGGTTCTAGTGTGTGACATATACACAATTTGATATAAAATTGCCATTTGTGACTAAAATTCGACATTAAAATGATTATATTCACACACAATAGTGGAATGTATTTGAATAATTTATATTTATTTTTAATAATACGTAATATAATTCACTTTAAAAAAGTTAGTTCAGGAATTAAAATTTACGTCGAACCTAAACGAACTGAATAATGGTACGGGCATCCAGACTTTAGGTTTTTCGGTTTATTTTTAAAATGTAATTTACAGGAAGCAGATTTAATCCTTTTATAAGAAACATCTCACATTACAACTCAAATTACAACATTCCTATTCTTTCATCAGTTTCGTAAGGAATGATTCGCATTTTATTTTTCTTCATTGAAGGTCTTGATACGACTTCAGTAAACAGAAATAACATTAATTTACTATTCCATGAATGTCCATCCATTTGAACAATACTGAGCATTACGGACAACAAATTAGCTCTTTCTTGAGACATTCTTTAAAGAGAATTAATTTAAATTTAACATAAAAATTTTCAAAATTGGGAATGAGACAACTGATACCGAAAAACGATAATCGTTGCATGTTTAAGGATTTAAGGATAGCTAATCTAAATGTTACTGGTTATATGAGAAAAAAAAGGGATGATAATTTACATAAGCAATATCTGCAACATTAACTTTATTTTATACTGAAGTTTTCTTTGATGTTTCAAGTTATGGTGAATTTAACTAAAATATAATGTAACTTTGTCAACAAATCATTTCAAAGGAAATTGGAAACTCTATTGAAATCGAATTAACGAATTAACGTCATTTGTTTAAAAAATGTTTAAAAATTTTTCGGAATTGAAGTTTACCGTAATTGCAATTGCAACACTCCATGAAGATAGTTTAAAGCTTTCGTAAGTTTCGATAATGTAAAAATTAAATTTCGAAAACAACCAGGTTTTTGAAAAAAGGAAGAAAAATATTCAGCGATTAATTCATTCCAAAAATTACGTTGTTTTTGATTAAATAAAATTTTGGAAAATGTTACTACATGAGGGCCGTTCTGTTTAATTTTGATTTTTCATAACAGAGTGACAGAAAACTGACGTTTAACAACTTTAACCTTTCAAAACATTATAAACTCAATAAATCAAATAAATCTTCAAAAATGTCGATACTTGGTTGTTTATTAGACACCACCGATGAGATTGCCAATATTTTTGGCGATTCGTTTGTGCTTCCACAAGATACAAGTTTATATAATAAATTGTTACTAATTATGAGTTAATGATGATAGCTTAAGTTTCACTTTAAATTTCATTTTTAATTAAACCAGAAGTGGTTACAAATTTATTTTTTATTTTATTAATTAAAACGCTTCGACTTACAAAGTGTTATTTTAACAATACTAGTTTTTTAACCAAGCATTTCGTCGAAAACTGAACTGTTTTGTGATTCTGAATAATTTTTTTGTGGTTTTAGGTCATAAATGTCAATTGTTATCTATTCGATGTGGACGAAATTTCGGAATATAGATGTAGATCAAAGAAACTGTTACTATTTTGTCTGCTTTATTGTCATTTCATAAATAGGCTTTATGCGGTTTCGGTTGTATCATTCAGAGCGATCCAGCTTGTATTTTCGCATTTACACATCACTGACTTTTTTAAAAATCCGCAAAAAATGGCAAAATTCCTTGTGGTATTGTTTCCCCAACCAATACTGAGTCACAAACTGGTAGCACTTTGCCATCCACGACCAACAAATAAATATAATTATCCAACTGTATTTTGACTCATGTCAAGCAATTTGATGAAATTCTTGAATAATTTCATTTGATTCCGCTTTCATCGTTGTGTCCAATTTGTAACAATTAACAAACAGTTTTCGCTACCGAATTTATGAAACACTTTTTCCACAACGATGACGTTGAGTAACTGTACAAACTATACCTAACATTGAATTAAAAACAAAAAAGCTGCGACTCGGTATGTCATTCTTATTTAACAAGCAAATAAAAGCTGCTTGGAAAGTTTTATTTCTCTATTCCAACAAAGACTTAGGTGTGTACCTATCAAGCAGTAAATACTGAATCGGTGTCATTAGGTCTGCACGGTTACTTAAGCTCTGAGTAATCTCATCTCCGACGAGAGTCTCGGCTGGAATTGGCGAAAATCGCGAATTTCTTCTTCTGACGGAACGGGAGTGGAAGAATGACGAATCCTCGGCGATTTTCGAACAGACATCGAGTGCCACATCTCCACCACGTCATGACCTACACTCCAAAATCCGTCAAATGCACGTCACGTGAATGGGTGTGAGGTCGCATAGACTCACGTATGTGGAGAGATCGGGGCCCTGCAGAGGCCACAAGACCCGTCCACAACGAGATCATTGACCATCGCGGTAAACATTGCGTGCAGAAACATCGTCCACTTTTTGCCAACACAACTTGACATTTATTTCGAAGCAGCTCCAAGTTCCGTTTCCTAGCTCTGCTCGGAAATGGCTGCAACTGTCCTGACGGATTTGCATTTGAATTGAAACGGGTAACGCGGTGTGGAGGTATTTCGTCAACAGTTATGAAGTAATAATTCTATGATGTATCATAAACTCGATTAATTCTATGAGCAACAAAATACAATGTATGGCAAGAATGGCGATACAATGGGGGCCTTGAGCTGCACGTATAAACACGGATTTTTTGCTGTTTTTAGAAAGGTTGTCGAGGAAGTCTCGATTTAACACCATCTGAATCCTTGATAATTACGTCGAAGGACGAGCGAAGAGAAGAAAGTGTTTCCAATTGATGACAATGATCGCAATTAAATCGCAGTGCCTCCTTTCGCAGAGTTCGTTTCTTCCTTTCTTCACCATTTTTGGAATGCTGTCGGTTGCCACACAAAGGAACAGAGCTCTCGATCTTTGTTTTATCTCGAATCAAACGGTACTAATAATTTCATTCAAACATTTTAGCAGCTTGCGCAACACTTTCTTCACTTTCAAATTGCTCCTCGATTGAGCTCTTTATGAAGAGTAAATCTGCAAAACCAAGAGAATGTTTCGATAATTGTTACCTTGTTTAAGTCAGTTGTATAAAAGTAAACACTGAAGTTATTTTGCTAAATCAGAGAGAATTAAATTAGTAACTTTCATCGGAAGTTAATGGACTAATTTAATGAATAAAAACGTACTATTATGTGAAAATTTAAAGTGGAAAGATAAATATTACCCAACAGCGACTAATTTTGAGTGTTCCGCATAATTTTGTTAAAACAATAATAAAAATACCGGAATTAAACGGACAAAAGTTCAAGAACGTCTGTACGATTCTACAGGTTTTTCATTCAAATGGATCAATATGTCAGAGGTTAACTCATTTTTAACCTTTGACATCGATTTTTGTAGCCCATGTAGCTCAATAGTTAAGGTATCTTAAGAGTCAAAATTTTTTGGTATGTGAATGTTGCTGACTTCTATTAAAAAGTGATACCAAAATCTTAAACATTTTTCCCTAATTAGGCGACATTTTTCTATCATATTGTCAAAAGTTTGAGAATTTGGTAACAAGCTATCCTGTAAGCATCTGTCTTGAAATATATCAATGTGTACAAAAGCGTGAAATGTATTTTGTCGGGTCCGATCATAAAACCATCATCACCGAACCCGTTGAAGTCATTTACGCTAACTATACCTCTAATATTTTTGAGATTAAGTGAGAAATAAAATACAAGAAGCCAAAAGTGACACATTTTTGATTTTTGGATTTTTGGTAACACAAGTTCCACCCTTAATATTGTATAAAACGACAGAATGAGGTTAAATTTTGAAATTTTTTATCAGAACTTCCTCTTGAATGTCAATGCGTAATATTTAAAAGGAGAAGACGTAATTTTTCCAACCAATTCCAAGCACAATGGGTGTTTGCTTCCAATTGAGAACTGCAATTCCTCTCAACTATAAACGAAGTTTAACGAACAGGAAAGACAATATCAACATAATATGGATTATCGCGAAACAAAATCTTCAACTGCGGGTTTAAAAGCATCGTTTGTTCTCGATCTCTTCTAACAATACGTTCGATTCTTCTGTCATTTTTGCCAGCTCCAAGGTTCAAACCAAGAGAAAAATAACGAAAATATTTTGGTCGCTTTTGACGCCCTCTTCTGACTCTGACTCGTCGTGGGCATTGTTTTGTGTAAGATTTTCTTTTTCTGATGCTGCGTCAGCAAGATTCATCATCGTGTTTGACTAATCCTTGTCTGAAATCATCGATTAATATAAGAAAAATATTTTCTCGTTTGCGCTTTGAAAGAAGAAAAATTCTCCTTGAAAGACAGGATTCGAAGGGAGATTACCCGCGAACTGAATCAGGCAAGTGACATTTAACAAAAAGTAATTATGCCTCCCAAATCATTTTAGTGCGTATTTTAGTGACAAAAACTAATGCTGAATTGCATTATAGCAGAACTTTCTAATTTGTTGCCGACTCCTCCATCACCAACATAAATCATTTCAAATATCTTACTTTGTTTCATAACTGCGAGTTCAAGGACATATTTATCGAATTGTAGAACATTCGTTAAATATTTTTGATCCATTTAAAATTTCCAAACTGAAGTATGCAGATATTAAAACGAGTTATAAAGCCTATAAAGCCTCTTCATTTCTCCAATAATTTGGCCAGAAGAGCCATAAATTAGTGCTAACAAGTTAACGGCCACGTTATTTTTAAATAGATATTCAGGGTCCCTATTAAGGATAAAATATTGGTAATGGCTTCCTCAAAACATATGCACCCATTCGAGCTTTTTCAAAATTTTCCATGAAACTATCGACTAATAGACAGGAAATTACATAAGTCGCTCTGAGCAGGGGTTATGTAAGAAATGTTAAACAAACATGTAGGCATAATTCAATATTAAATTTACACCAGTGATATCTATTTCTTTGTTGTTAAAAATATAACAAAGCGACTGACCTTGCAACAAACAAGAATATTTTTTAAAAAAGCAACCACCGATTTGCATAATAACTGGTTTTTGTGCCAACATGAATCCTGAAAAGATGGTGTTCCACATGAGTCTAAAGAGAATCGTTTTATTTTCAGGACTTTCTGTGAAATGTGCCAGTCGTGAAAAAAATGGAGTGGAACACTGGAGATCTGGTCTGGTTCGACCCCGGCGTGGGCCACTGGCTCCCGGGGGAAGTCCTGGAGTGCCACAGGAGTGCCAACGTGCTAACGGTCCAGGCTGTCATCAACGGGAAGGTAAAAACGTCGTGAGACAACGCTGCAATTATTGATGCGATTTTCGTGCAATAATCTCAGATAATTGCCAAATTGAGGTTATGTTGTCGAAACTGCACGGGCCAATACAAAGCCATTTTCTGTTTAGAAAGTCCAAATTCTTACGATTCTAAACCACTGTTCCCATTGTATTATAATTGTTCGCTTATATTAAACACAGAGTTCCTGTTTGCGTGTGTACATTATCGAAGATCTCTGAAGAGATACAGGACGACGAAACCAATTTAACGACTGCGGTTTTGACATGTTTATGGTGTGATAATTTCCATTGCAATTGCGTTATGCGGACGGAAAAAGCGTTAAAGCAATGATAAATTTCGTGTTTTCTCCATGTCGAGTTTTGTTTTTTCGTCATTTAAATGCTCGCTGCACTTTCACTGCTTTTGTAGCATGCTCACCACTAGAAAGCAGCGATCGCACTAAAATCGTGGGAATTTGCCTTCAGAATTGGCAATAAAAACGTATCTTGTGTTGTCAAGCTATGAAATATCAGCTCGTGGGTTACGTTGTCAAGTTCTGAGGGAACCCAAAACTGGAACCATCAGAGCGAGGCGAAATTATGATTATTTTTGGGTTGATCGCTTCGAATAAACACTCCAGGGAACGTTTTTTCGGCAACTGGCCCAACAGTGCGTAAAGCTATAAAGTACTGTTCAAGACATTGATCTCAAATTTTCAAAGCTATGCGTTCGTAACGTATGCAAAAAGCTTAGTGCTCACTGTCGTTAATTACCGCCATTTGCATCAGTGGCGTCTCTCATTTCCGGACAGTAGAAGTTTCATTTTACGATAATTATACTTTTGCTTGTTCATTAAATAAGGCAGGATAGAGACAGAGGTAGATAATTTAAATTATATTAGCATATTTTACTTTACATAATCTTTTTTTGGTGTGTTTGTCGATATACAAGGTGATTTCTGTACAATCATGAAAGAGTGACACTGTGAAAATAACAGTAATGTTCGTGTGATCTTTCACTCGCTGAAAAATCTAGTTGCCCTTGATTAATTTCTTATTTTTGGAATAATTCTCTTCTCATTGCCGTTATTGCAGTAGGTCTTGAGTTATAGTTGCAATAATTTCGAGGTTATTTCGAAGAATTTTTTCCTCGACGAATCGGTTAATCCAGCTTGATAAATCAATTTTATTCCTTCGCCTTGGACAAAA
Organism: Asbolus verrucosus; assembly: GCA_004193795.1. NCBI lineage: Eukaryota > Metazoa > Arthropoda > Insecta > Coleoptera > Tenebrionidae > Asbolus > Asbolus verrucosus. The sequence continues at coordinate 18,020 of QDEB01113682.1, read as the reverse complement.
TTAAAGAAACCATGACTCAGTACTTTAATTTAAAGCAGACGATTTGCCAAGCTGTGTAAAATTATTTAACATTAACACTGTTCATTCTGTTGTTGGGAGAGATTGCACTTCGTTTCAACAAAGCAAAAAAGTTTTCCGAAAATGAGTGTTTACACAATTCTGGAAACAGTACAAAAGAAAAAGGAAAAAAATGGTTCAACTCTCCAAATGAACGCACCTTACAACAATCCAATCTACATTTACTTAGAAAAGTCATGTAATGTAGCCGGTTCTGAAGTTTTTCCTTGTTTAAGTCACTGTATAACTAAATTTAAGCCAAGTCTTCATATTACCGGAATCTAAAAAAAGCAGTCTTTATCTGCCTATTTACGCTTTTAAAAAGCAAAAATGTTCAAGATTGTCAATTATATAAAAAGATTTTTTCCAGAAGCTTAAGGTTTTTCTCAAAATTTTGAAAAAACACATTTAGCATTAAAATAAGCTCAAAAAGAGGGGAAAAACTAAAAATTTTGACATATAGTAATCCCCTAATACCTTCCTAGAGCCACTGTAATGGTATAGATAATCAGTTAAGTAATCTTAAAACCGAAAAATGAAACTATGTTATCAATCAGAAAACTTAAAAAATTTAAGTTTGAAATGGAGTAATAAAGTACTTGTTCCAAAACAATGGTGTCTCTTACTATAAATATTTTAATAAAGATAACAGACTTTACTTTGGTATTAACAATTTAAGATGTACACAGAATTAAGATCTGGTCAGTCAAATCAAGACAACGAGGAATGAAGAAATGTCCTTTAAAAGAGTGACATATCGAAATACAAGGAGAAGGAAATTAGAAATTACATTTTTATGGTATATCGGATCTAATACAATCCAAAAACATGTTTAAAACACATTAACACTACACTTCAGAAAAGTGGCGCCTCCCATGAATTGTTTTAATAAAAGCATAAACAAAAGTTTAAATAACAACATTAAAAAATCATTAGTCTCATAGCATGTTATACTGATAGCATCGCTAACGAATATTTTAACAAAAAGTCATCATTTAAAAATTCCAATACCTAATTCACAATCTCCTAATCTTCCTCTTTCGGTAGAAATATAAAGAATTTTGGAAATTTATCAAACAATTTCAAGTGAAATTTGCACAAAAGAAAGAAATTGAAAAAAATAAAAGAAAAAATTTGAAAAAAGTTAGGAAACATATTGATTTGAAAATATGAAGAAGATATGATGAGGATGAGTTTGAATTTGAAAAATAATCAGAAACGACATTCGAATATTATGTAAGTCTACGGTAGAACCAAAACACAATTTTATAAAAAATGAAAATTAGAATTCGTGAACGACAAATAATAGTGAATCATAATAACAGGAAATAAACAAAAATGAATAAAATAAACACTCAAGCAATGAGAAAAGAAGATATCACACAATATTATAGAAAGAAAAAGCAAAATATGCTAAACAAAAGCGATGCCTTAGAAATTTATAAATGAAGTGTGTTAGAATAGTAACTAAAAAAGCAACCAAATGCGATGACAAGATAAAAATGCAAACAATTATAAAAGTTTCGAGACTGGATAAAATACAAACAGAAACTCGGATTGGTGCAATGGACAATACAGAAGACAAATCAACAAAAATAATAATCAACCAAATTTAGAAAGAGAAAGATGGACATGCAAAAAACTACCCCCACATAAGAAAGAATACAAGAACAACAAGCGATGCGATCACATTACTTAATATACCGTAGGAAATGTATACCACTGTTACTACAGGAAAAGTTAGACAAGGAAGTAGAAAGTAAAAAAATATTACCTGAAACGTAATCGGATATGTAAGTCATGTAATTAAGGAGGAAGAAGGAAAGAGCGGCGAAAACATAATAGAAAAGAGATAACTGTAACAGAATCTCGAAACCAATAAATAAAATAAACGAAAATGTTCAAAAATGAAAAACAAAAGCAACAAATTTGAAAACTGATAGTTACAGGATTTAAGTGTGAAGGAAAATATTTCTTATCTCTTGGCCAGTATGAAGGTTATATACCTGTTATATTTCACTACATAAAAAACAAATATTACTTTCCCCGACATGATTATTAATTATTGAATTTAGTAATGCAAATGTTGTGTTTACTTAATTAACCAACATAACAAAGTTTTCAAACTGTAATTTAAATTTTAAAATATATTTTTAACATCTAAAAACAATATTATGATAAGGACCACCCTTCTACTAAACAACTAATTAAACAAGGTTATGCCGAAATATGGAGCTCAGATTTTAGAACTAACCACAAAAAGCCATCACCGCGAAATAAATTAATGAAATCATTTCGGAAAACTTCCTTCTGAGATCTCGCAATTTATGCTAAACACTTCCATGTGAACGACCACAATTTGCCCAATCTTAGAAGTAAACTTTTTATTGCGTGTTGCGGAGCTCAGATTTGTGTAAAACCATGAGAAATTACCTTATTCAAATGAATTCAAACACAAAGTCCAGAATTCCGTCATCATGAGAGGAGAAGAAATTAAAAAGACGACAGGAACACTACTTACAGTGTGCTAGGTCAATTGAATAATGGTACCCGAGGGCATTTTCATCCAAACCTCCCGTAAATATGGCAACGTCGTAATGCATTAAGCGAGATAAACATCATTTCAATAACAGTCTCCGGTAGTTCTCATGAGTCAATATTGGCAATTATCGCAAATGGAATGTTGACGTGGAGTTTTTTCAGCACGTAAATGATCTAATCGATGTTTACAGCTTATGTAAATGCGCATTTATGCTACGCCGTAGCGCTTGCATCTACCGGAACAAAAAAAGCGTGTCATAATTGCCATGTCGTCATCTCTAATTGTCTTGAATCCTCCTCGAGATACGTCTTCGGCATTTCGCAACGGCGAGTTGCGCCACCGAACTGGGTCGCTCAACCGAAATGTCTTTTCCAGCCTCAGACGTTCGCTCTGACGGACGGCGAAGGCTCCGTCCGACGCCGCCAAGACCTGGGAACCGCCGGCGTCGAAGACATGATCCAACTCAGCGACCTGCACGAGGCCGCCTTGCTGTGGAACCTCAAGCTGCGCTACGACCGGAACTTGATCTACACGTACGCGGGAAGCATCCTCGTGGCCGTTAACCCCTACAGGATGTTCGACTCCAGCTACGGAATCGAGGCGGCGCAGAGGTACAGAGGTAGAATGATCGGCGCCCTGCCCCCCCACCTCTTCGCCCTGGGGGCGTCGGCCTACTCCGCCCTCCCCGCTCCCCAAGTGGTGGTGATTAGCGGCGAGAGCGGGTCGGGGAAGACCGAATCGACCAAGCTCGTCATGCAGTACCTGGCGGCGGTCGCCCCGTCCGCCCCCAGAGGCCAAGCCCTAGTCACGGAACAAATCCTCGAGGCGGCGCCCTTGCTGGAAGCCTTCGGCAACGCCAGAACCGCCCGCAACGACAACAGCTCCAGATTCGGGAAGTACCTGGAGGTCTACTTCAAACACGGCTCGATTATCGGCGCCAAGGTCACGCAATACCTCCTGGAGAAGTCGAGGATCATCACCCAGGCTCCTGGGGAACGCAATTACCACGTCTTCTACGAACTTCTAGGCGGCTTGAGCCATGCGGAGAGGCAAAAATATGGTCTGGTCGATGCTGATAAGTATTTTTACCTCAATCAAGGGGGCGGTGATTGTGCTCCGGGTCATTCCGGCTCCGGGGCCGACTGGGGGGCACTCACTAGAGCTATGCAAGTGTTGGGTGTCGGCGAATCCGAACAAGAAGGAATCATCAAGGTGTTGGCGTCTGTGTTACACTTGGGCAATGTTTACTTCCACAGGAGGCAGCTGAGACATGGCCAAGAGGGTGTGGAGGTCGGCTCTGATGTCGAAATCAAGTGGGCTGCTCATCTTTTACAAATTTCTCCCACGGGGCTACAAAGAGCCTTGACGTCAAGAATCACAGAAGCTAGAGCCGAGAGAGTGTATTCTCCACTGAGCATTGATCAAGCTCTCGATGCGAGAGATGCTTTCGCTAAAGCCCTCTACTCGGCCCTATTCAACTGGTAAGACTGTCTCTTCATTCATTAGTTTTTACCACAATCGATTCTTTCACAGGTTGGTGACTAGAGTGAATTCCATCGTCCAAAGAGGGGGTCTGCACGATGCAGCGAGAATCTCACTGCTTGACATTTTCGGTTTTGAAAACCTCAATGAGAACTCCTTCGAACAGTTATGTATCAATTTCGCCTCGGAGTCTCTGCAGATCTATTTCAACAAGCACGTCTTCAAGTTGGAGCAGCAAGAGTATGCCAGAGAGCGCCTAGAATGGACCAGTATGACTTGGATGGATAACACCCCAGTCATACATTTGCTTGGAAAAAAACCTGTTGGTATTCTGCATCTGCTAGACGACGAAAGCAACTTCCCAAGAGCTTCAGATTCTTCATTTTTGGAAAAGTGCCACTACAACCACGCTTTGAACGAACACTACTGCAGACCAAGAGTGGGTGGGCGCGAGTTTGGGGTAATCACACCGACATCAAAACCATCAAGTGCTAATATCAATAATTCCAGATCAAACATTTCGCCGGACAAGTCTGGTATTCCGTCGATGGGTTCTTGGATAAAAACAGAGACGCTTTAAGACCAGACGTGGTGGAACTGATAGCGTCCAGTAAAGAACCTTTAGTCGTCTCCATCGCAAAACCTCTGCTAAATCAAGCTCAAACGCGTACTCTCCCAAAAGGTACCAATGGCAGGTTTGTTACCATGAAACCAAGAACCCCGACAGTGGCTGCAAGATTTAGCGATAGCTTGCAACAGTTGCTCGAATCGATGTCTCGTTGCAACCCTTGGTTTGTTCGTTGCATCAAACCCAACAACGACAAGAGCCCCATGAGGTTCGACATGCCTGTGGTCCTTGAACAGTTGCGATATGCCGGAATGTTGGATACTATCAAAATTAGACAATCCGGTTATCCTGTCCGGCTGAAGTTTCAACAATTTGTCGAAAGATATAGGTATGTTGTATTAAGTCATCGATGATGACTTAACTGGTCATTAAATTTTTATTAATTTGTAACGTTTGCACAACTGTGTTAATTGTATTCAAGACTCGAGTGAAATTATCATTTCAAATTTCGCAGGTATTTACTTTCTGGCATATTGCCAAGAGGTGCGCCATACCGAGACTTATGTAGAGCCATTTTAGAACAAATGCCTTCGACGGGTGCAGGTGAGTAATTTTCATTATCATTGCTGCTATTTTGTAATATTAATTAATAATCGTAGAGGGCCCAGATTACCAATTAGGAGCTACTAGAGTATTCCTTCGTGAAAACTTGGAACGGCAATTAGAAGTCAAACGCACGGAATGCTTGAGAGACTCAGCTGTACTAATCCAAAAACACATCAGAGGTTATTTAGCTAGAAAGAATTACAGACACCTCAGACGCAACACTGTAACAATTCAAAAACACTGGCGCGGTTATCAACAAAGAAAACAATACAAAACCGTCAAAAATGGAGTCATCAAAGCTCAAGCACTCGTTAGAGGGAAAAGGGAACGTAAAAGATTCGCTCAAAGAAAGGCAGAATTTAAACGAAGAGTAGAAGCCGAAAAATTAGCCCAAGAAAGAGCCAAACAAAGGGCCGCTAGAGAAGCTCAACTACAAAAAGCACAACCAAAATCAAGCGTTCATCATCTGGAAATACCAGCAGAACTGGCTTTCATTTTCTCCAAAATCGAAAATTATAATCCTCCACATACTGAAAGAAACCTGATCAAAGTTGTTGGAGGAGTTACTGGAAATCCTCCAGTTTTAAACTTACCCCATGACTTGAACCAGTTTGAATTCTCTCGCTTTTCTTCTGTGTATTTCAAGGGAGCGGACCTTGGTATGAAGAAAGAACCAATCACAGCTCCGTTTCTGTCTAAAGCTGCTACAAGAGATCAAGATTTTCAGGATGCTGTCGCCCTCTTCAAACTTATTTTGCGTTGGTCTAACGACGCCCAGCTGACAGGATCTCGAGAGAGAGCACTTGCAGATTACATTGTACACAAAGCTCTCAGTTCTAGAGGGCTAAGGGATGAGTTATTGGTTCAACTCTGCAATCAGGTTTGGAGGAACGACAATTCTGATCGGATTTGGCAGTTGATGGCCCATTGCTTGAGCTGCTTCCAACCCAGCCCACCACTGAGCAAGTAAGTGTCTTTGCAACTAAGACTTAAGAAAAAATTAACCAGTACTATTGCAGGTACCTTCTGAAATTCATAACCGATCATGCAACGCAAAATTACAAAGAAGTGCTTCAAAGGAAGCTCACGAGAAGTTTGCAGAAGACACCACACGCTCGATCATTGCCTCCAACTCTCCTAGAATGGCGCAGCATTCGCCAAAGATCCAATACGGCTTTACCACTGACTTTACCGGATAATAATGTGGCAACTATTAATGTAGATTCGTGGACAACCTGTGAAGAAGCTGCTTCTTTAGCCATCAACTCTCTGGGGTTATCCCCTGAGGGGTGGAGCGTGGTTATGGATGATGCAGGAATAGTTTCTGAAGGCAGTGGTTTGGATTATATCATGGATTTAGTATCAGAACTGGAACTATGTCCAGCGTTTCCAATTTCGAAATCATCTCTTCTTAAAGTAGGCACTCGTAAAGTAGCACCTGTTGAAATAGATCATTCTCCAACCACACCCGCCAGGCCTCAAGTACCACCACCAGAACCACCAATTCATATGACTCGGAAAGTGTCGAGAGAAATGGCACGTCAGTCTCCACCTGCTCATAAACAATCAAGTCAGATGAGCTCTAGGAAAGCATCTAGAGAGAGCCATCATGAGTACTCTCCCCATAGAGAATCCCCAGTAACGAGTACCCCAGCTAGAAAATCGTCTCATGAAGCGCTATCACGCAATTCAGCTTTGAATGAGAGGTACTTTGATATTGAAAAAGTAAGGTCAAGAAGCTTGGACAATTTATTAAGTGAACCAGAACCGACTCCATTATCCGATTTAGGGTTAAGTCAATCGAGACTCAATGATCGGTACCATTCAGTTGAGCAATTGGCCCCAATAAAGCCAGTAATCGCCAACCAGAACTACATGTCTAAGCAAGAAATAGAATTTGAGTACCCAGATGTTTCCAGTATAAGTACTTCACATCGTGGTGGTCCTAGATATATTAAATCTCAGTACACGGGGAAAAAAGCACCACCAGGTTCACACTCCAGCAGAGCTCATATCGAGAAGTCTGAGTTTGGTGTCAGAAGCTCTGCCATGTCTGACACGAGTGAAACTCCAAGTTTGGCAAGCCACGTCAGAAGAGTTCGAGTACCTAGTCAAGCATCTGATGTCGACCAGTTCTTGGACGAGCTGTTTAGTCCAGTTTTGGACGGAAATCTGGACGAATTGAGCGATGCTAGATCTTTGGCAGCAAGTATCAAAGGTGGTGGCAATAACGACTACATAGAAGGTTTAGATGATTTTCTAGACGAAATTTTGGGTACCGTCGACAGTGGTTTGGATATGTCAAATGCTACTCAAATCGTGGATAAAATTAAAGGTGGTGGCCATAGAAATCGAAGCAACAGTCAGGGAAGCTCCGTTTTGGACCAGGAAGTTGAGAATCTGACTTCCGGTCAGGAACAGCAAAGGATGGCAAATTCTTCCGGTACTACCAATGGAAATGTTGATGATTATATAAGCGATTTGTTCAGACCCATTTTTATTAATGATAGCCTGAAAGCACTGACAGAGAAGCACAATTTAGTGGATAGTATCAAAGGTGGTGGTACCACTCATCAACAAAATGGAGCGGGACCTAGTTACAATTTTCCAGCGATTCCAGCACCTTTAGTTGGTTCTCCGCCTGTAATAGTACCATTACTAAATTCTCCACAAGATGGTTTCATGCCTCTTTATAACATACCACAAACAGGCATCCCTCCAATTCCTTCAAACTCTGCAGATGTTGTGCAGTACCAACAAAGCTTACAACGTGCTTTTTTACAATCGGCAATGGCGCAAAATATACAGATTCAACAGCAATTATTAGCACAAAATCAAGCTTTGCAACAACTATTAAGTACCCAAACCGTTTCAACTTCTGAAGTTAAAGTTAATGAAGCAATTCAGACCACCGTTAAAGCGCAAGTACATCAGTCTTCAAGTCCGAATCGCAAATCCAGTTTTAAAACATCTAATGGTGCGATAAGGAAGAGTAGTTCTCCTAGTGTCCATTCTTCGATTGAATACAAATCACGGAAGGCTAGTTCTGAATCTAACATGAGTTTGAATATGATGAGAAATGGAGTACCACCCCCTCCACCTATGCCTCCGCCACTAGATGGTACTGATCCGAGCGAAGTTAGACCGTTTTTGGACCCCTATGGGAGGGCTAAAACTGTAAGGATAGGTAAATGGAGATGGCCTCCGCCACAAGACGAAAAAGGTAACGAAAACGGCGAGGATTTCATGCAATTTAAATTGCGACAGCACCAGCGTAAAGTGACACCAATAAAAGAACAGTCGATGATGGTTACTAATGGCCACGGCAATGTAAAAGTGGAGCAGTCTTCAGCAGAATGGGAAGAAATAGAGTTTGAACCCATCGTCAGAGAAACAGAACGTCCCACCAAAGTCAATTCTAAGCGCTCTTTCGAAATCGGAGCTTCGAGACCATCACCAGGAAGCGTTGGAAAATTGAAACTGAGTTCCGAAATGCGTCAGAGGTTGGAAAAAGTTACCGCAAACCATTCCGTTAGGTCTACCAGCAGCAAAGTTGAAAAGCCTGCCAGGGCGGTCAACAAATTAGAAGATACAAGAAAAATGATGTTGGAACAACAGTTAACCGGAAGATGGGGTGATGATTCGCAGGATTTAGCAAGCGGAAAATCTAGTCCAGTTACTCCTCCACACGTGAGTTTCTTGGCGTATTTTTTCTTTAATAAATGATAATCATTGCAGATCGTGCACAATGGAAGTAACTCGCCAACCCAGCAGAGTTGGTCTAGCGCGAACTGGAAACCTGGCCCTCCTCCGCCTCCGATTGGTCCAAACTCGCTCCCTCCAGCACCCCCAGGACCCGCACCTCCGCCCCCGGTGGTTCGCCCTAATCAACCCCCGCCCCCGATCGAACCGATTCGAGAATCTTTCATGGCTCAGCGTCAGGATAGAGACACTTTCGGCGTCCATCAAAACCGCGTGATACAAAATAATTCCAAGCGAAATTCTTTTAGTGCCAATTGGGAAGTACAGAGTGCCATAACGCATGAGACTCAAGAGGACAGCACCCATTGGGCGAAAGATGCTTTGGACCTAGACAAAAACGACGGAAGGTTGTCGAGAGATAGCTGGGACCAAGCGGATTCGACCACAATTACTTCGGTTGATCAACCAAGAAGGATTATGAGCGAGCGTTGGGAAACAGAAAGGAAAAGTTACGAAAAAAATAGAAACGTTATGAAAGAGACTGGGGAAAGGCCCACTTTCAGAACGCACCAGTTCAACAAAAGCGCGCAAGAAAGAGAGAAGAAACACTCGATTGCCTCCACACAAATGACTGATAAAACTGAAAGAAATGAAGGTAGGTAATTAGTTCCCTTTCGGAGAGTTATTAATTATTTAACAGTTCAAGAATGGCCGGAATTCATGCGTCCGATTCAGACACCGCCTTCGAAGTCGCCAGTCCCCCATCACAATCAAGAACAAGTCCAGACTCAATCACCCAAAACCACCACTCGTCTCGTGCCTTTAGGAGCCTCCGCTTGCGTCACTTACAATCGAGTATCATGGCTTCTGAGGGTCAGAAAAGAGGTGTTTTCGCCGAACGAACCTCTTGGCCCGCCCTCGATCTTGCATTTGATCTTTTGCCAAATCGTCGGCGACGTGTACGGGATAACTCCTTGCTTGAGATTGACCCAAGCCGAGAAAAGAGCAGGAGTTAACATGCTGTCGGGTTACGGCATAACCGTAGAGAATTACAACAGTTCCCACAGAGCCAACATCAAAAGGAACGTGATCGAATTAGCCCGAACATGGCCCTTGTATTTTGCAAGACTGTTTCCGGTTTCCGGCGCCGCCCAGGTAGAAAACTGCAGCTCGTCCCTTCGACTGATACCGATTTTTGATTTTTTCCCGCAGCTGTCGGAGGTGCAGCTGGTCGCCGTCTCCCACTGGGGCGTCCACTTGGTCAAAAGAGACCAAAGCCATCTCCAAGTGCTCAAATCTTTCGCCCTGAAAGAGATCGCCTCCTGCACCGCCCCTCGCCCCACCACCGTCAGTTTCGACGGTCCCCAAGGTCGGCTGAGTCTGCACACCCCGCGGGCCCAACAGCTGTCGGAGATGGTGACAAAATTCTGCGCCGAGAATCGCAAGGTGAGTGGCAGGCTTTAAACAGACCGTTGCTTTTGATAAATTTGCAAAAACGAGAGATTAATTGGAGAGAGACGTTTTGGCGTTACTAATTAAAATTTAATTAGATCGTTTTAGAAAAAGTTCTTCGCGTTTATGAATTATTGTTTCCAACAGTGTTAAGTAGTGGAAGGTGATTACATTTGTTATTAGTGCGTTAAGATATTAACATTTGCATTCATGTGGTGCTGCTTATGGGCTTTCTGATGCAAGCAAAGGTTAATTTCACGGAGGCTAATCCTCATTTCAAGAATTTATTAATTAATGATGGTAACGGCTCTATTGGTGAGTCCTAAGCCTCATAACGATATATTGTAGTTAATAATGATCAACGGTCATAATTACCACGAACCATGTTGGTGTTAATTGCAATATTAATTTTCTTGGTGTTGTTATTCTCGAAACGGAAGATCTGGATACAGTTGTTGAAGAAAAAAGTTTTGCTGATGGCGATTACATAAAAGTTATCTATTGAGGTTAGAGTTTATTCTGAGACCAGGTCAATTCAGGTTGGAATGGTGGTATTGTGTAAACTCTTGGTCGTAAAAGTTGTATCAGTTTCAAGCAATGACACACAACTACAAACTTTACACTTATTTTTTAATCGTTAAAACCTAGATTCGATTTTAATGAATGACAAGGTGGCCAAGATATAAAAGATGCAATTTTTATTTCTTGTGTTGAATGTCACAGAATGTTTACGTAGATTCTGATTGACGGACACCCAAAAAATTAAATTTTGCATCTAGTCGGAATACGAACTCTGAAAATTTGTAAAAACAAATTTTTCAAAATTTATAAAACTAAATCCGCAAATTACATGTAAACCAAAGATTTTTAATCAAGTTATTAATGTCTCTAACAGTGAGCACTTACTGTTATTGCCAACCAAATAATATTAATATTCTGCCCAAATCCCACTTTTCGAAATTGAAATCCTTCCGGTCACAACTTCCATTTTTAATCTTCTTCCGGTCAAGCTCTAGAGTAACATCACGGCATGCATATAATTAGGGTGTACTTAACAATGTTGTACTCCGGGAATTTTTTGGTCTGGAAACAGAAATGCGCATTTGCAACACCCATTTTCCAGTTGCAAAAAAGCTACTCCAGGGTGAAGTTTTACTGACAGGCAAACATAATATTTGTTTAGCCTCGCCAATAACGACATAATAATAACAACTTGCAGACAACAAGTCATTAGAAGGCAGAAAATGTTTCGAAAATTGCAAATAAATTTTGCATAAATCTAGAATCTAGCGATGTAACTCTTACGTAACCAGTATTTCACATACATAACTTGAGGTAATAAATTATCTCAAGATTTTCGTTCCTAGGACATACATAATATTATCATGATCGTCTGTCATCTCGAGTATCGTGTTATGCCCCAGGGACAATTTTCACTCTGTTGCGTCAAAAAATATAAATTAACTTACGCAGGAAATAGCACCAACCGTCACTTTTGTAAAAACAAACGTGTGAGTGTTATTGATTTTAGGATTTATCACGATCCTTTCACTCTTCCAAAATGAGATGGTATTTGCACTAATGTATAATGTAATTGAATCAGAACTTCTAATAAGTTCTGCTTATGGCCATTTTCTAAAACTTTCTCGTCAAGGCCATTTAAGAACCTACAAGGAATATTTACATAAACATTCGTTGCGATTCATTCAACTCCGGCTTTCTTCGAGCTTTCTTAAGCCCCATCCGTGCGATTTTATCTCGTTTTCGACCGAACGAAATAACCAAATGGGACTTTTCCAAACGGCAGAAAAACGAAGGCTCCGTAGCGAAGCGTGGAAACCCCCCGACGTAAACACCTGTTACGCAGTGTCCCACATAAAAACCGAAGCTGGTCATCAGTGGGTCAGCGGAACTATTAGAGCTCATCTAGCAGCCTTGCCCACCATCAGCCTCAACAGTTACCGGCAAGTCATTCGAGACGCAACCGCGCTCCTGTCCGCACTGCGATGGTGTTCCAAATCTTCTGAAAATGAACAAGACGAAGTGGGCCGAGATCTCCAAGTACAAAAGTTCGGATCCGGACGACTTCAGGGCCAACTCCCTGGACAGCTTGGCCAACTCGTCCAATCCCTCCGAGAGTCTGAGCGATGACTCGCACGACTCCGACTCAGGAGCCGACACCAAGTCCAAGAACTCGTTCAAGGTCAAGTGCGAGGTCTACAGCTGCAACAGCCTCCGCTCCTGGACCAAGTCGGAAGGCGGCACTTCGGAGGGTTCGTACGAGATAGTCAGCAATGAGGGTGCGGAGAAGAAGAATGGGGCGGAGAAGGCGAGGATGGAGACGATTCCGGAGGAGGCAGAACCCAAAGTTTCCGTGAAGGAAATTTTGGCGAGGTTCGAAAATTTGAAGGAAAAGGACGGGAAAGACTGCAGCAACGCTAGTAGTAAAGTTAGTAATAGTAACGATAAAAATAACAATAACAGTGTCAGTAAAAATAAGAACAGTGGCAACAGTGGATCTACCAGTACTCCGACTAGTGCGAAAAGTGCAAACAAAGAGGTAAGAATCTTCCTTTTTCCAAAAATTTCGTTGGAACATCGCGTCCTCGAGCGAACAATAATCACTAAAAATAATTATTCCATCATACAGAACGTGCCTTCTAGCAATTATGCTAATCAGCACTTTTATCAAAAACAGGAAATTGCCTCCGCTTGCCTTCCTTCGTGAAGATACAAAAGAGAAACTGATAGTTAATTATTACGCGTTAAAGGACAAAGATTACAAAGTCCAGTTAGTCCAATTATTGCGAAGGTGACTTTACCACAGGAAACTGTTTTTGCCAACAATTCACCATATATTCCCATTGTTAAAAAATTCGAAATCCCACGAATATTATTCAATGCTGCATTTGCAACAATTTTCGTACGTTATATAATAATTCGGATGAGCACACACCAATTTCCGGCGATTGAAAGGACACGAGAATTAATTGCTCATCCGGTCGCTCGGAAAGAAAGTGTTTCGTCCAGTAATTTGTATTGGAGAAACTTAGAATTTCCTTTTTCGCGACGAAAAAACTTGATTGTCACGGCCATTTCAGAAGTGACAGCGGGCCCAGGGGCCAGATTTTTTGAACGAAGGTGCACCCATACGACTAATTGAAGGAAATGAAAGCGACGATCGAGTTTGGAAATTTCAAAAATGAGACTCAAAAGGGAGAAGGCTGAATTCTGATTGCGATACTGCCAGAGACGCGAAACAACGAGCAATGCATTATTAAGTTTTTTGCATCGAAACACTTTCTCTCTTATAAGATGGATTCTGGTTAATTGAATTGTGCAAAAGCAACGGTGTTAACCCAAAACAACCTCAAAGAATGTGGCAAAGAAATTTATTATCTAGAGCAAACCAAATATTTTTTCTCTCAATGGAATGGACGTGATAATTCTTGATGCAGATATGTGAAACAAAGGAAAGACAAAAATACGTTTTCCATTCATTTTATTATGGTGAGACGTAATTTATTAATGACAGGTTTACGTAATCGTCAAAACAAGGAGATAATTTTTATTCAGCCTGCAAAAAGTTAATAGATTCATCTGCGTGTTATTTCTATTCAAGACTGAATAAAATTACAGGTTGCATCTTATTACTCCGGACGAGGCAGCGGCATTCATCAACAAGTTTGTTATTGCATGGGATATGCTTTATTATTTGAAGTAACGGTTAATTGGCAGAAAAATGGTCAAATTGCTTGCAAATTGCGGCGGTTAACACAGATTCTGCTACGTTTACAGAGTCGCTGGGATGGAATATTTAAAATTCGTTTTAAAATGCTCCATTACGAAATTTTATGTTAGTAGACAAGCTTCATTTCTCCATCTACAGGCTGTCTATGCAATTTTCGAAGATAATACTTGATAATAGTTGTTCACGTTCATACCACTGACGATGGCATATTTAATGTAATCCTGATTTTAAATGAACGATTATTGCGGTCAACATTGCAGCGCAAGTTTAAATCTTTTTTATAATTTTTCATATTTTCGTAATTTTCAGATTAATTACAGTTTCAATGAAAATAATCAGATAAACATTGAGAACTAAGAACTTTTCACCAAAAGTGGAAAAAATGTTACTATAACTGGTAATTGTTGACCTTTATTACACTTCACAACTTGATTTGTTTTTCAGTTAGGTTCTCATCTAATTGTTATTATTAAACATCTGTCAAACACATTCAGAACTTGTTATAAAATTCCTCTTTAATATTGAACAACGTTTTGCTTTATTCCTTCTTTTAAACGCACTTTTGGATGAATACTTTTTTTGAGAAAAAGACGATGTTCAAAAAATAGTCTCAGTTTCATGATGATGGGACACATTCTATTTTAATAGACTGTTGTCAGAATATTTTTTTAATTTTTCTTATTCGCTTTTGACATTCTTAGCCTCAGTGTTAAGCACGAAAGCTTTCATAGAATGTAGCTTCGCATCATATTCGTTATAATTTTCAGTTTATTATTTTGTTCCCAAAAACCAAAACTGGTTTCAGTTTATGATTTTTATGATTTTTAAGATTACAGTAACTAAATTTTTGATTTTTCAGTATCTTCTTAATAACTTTATGCATGTTACAGACTTACAGTAAGTGAAAGAAAATGAAAAAACAGATTACTGTCATAACTTTTTCGAAATCCAAATTACACCTTAATTAAAGTGATATTATAGCTAACAACACTGTAATGACATTTTTCGATTAATGTTGTAATAGTGATATAAGATATAGGTAAATTGTATTAAATCTTCCAGCAAAAAAAGATTAATATATGGGGATGACGTAATCGATTTCACTAAAAAAATTCCCTATATTCCAATCTATGAATAATGAAACTTTTAGTACTAGCTAAGACAGTAAAAAATAAAAAGCATTATTCTACTTAACAACGAGAAGAAGGTTCTTGAAATTTTAAACACTTTCCCTAAACAAAATCTTTTTTACTATATACTGAATTGCAAAAAAATCCGAAGACCTAATACTTCGAAATTGTAAAACTGACTTGAAATTTGAAACTGTAAAATGATTTCCAAAGTTGGAAACTAGTA
>QDEB01113678.1:0-15376 GCA_004193795.1 Asbolus verrucosus | reverse complement strand
TTTTGGATCGCTCGGTATAATATGCCTATAACGAGTTAAATCAGTTTAAATCGATTATCGAATTGTTAGTCACCGAAATGTACGTCTAGTTTTTAGTTATTATTAATTATAATATATATGTTACCTACTTGTAGAAAAAATAGTACTTACCCAATTGATTAGTAGACATAATATCTTCTGGTCGAAGTTTAACTTGCATCTCTTTTAGTTTCATGTTTAGATCTCTTGTATGTATGAAAAGAAATAATGTAGTTGACACAGCCATTAACGCTATTAATTCACTTGTCCTGAAATGAACACAAATTTTGTTGATAACATGCAATAAACTTCGTAATGGATAGCACATGTGTCATTTACTTTCTCCGATAATTTTTATTTTATACCAGCACTTAATATCCATTTATGATTACTTATTATAATTAGCAAATACCTCTAAAAAGTATATTGTATGAACTTAATTTTATTTACAAACACTATTACTTTATTTCAGCAAATACCACAAAACTTGATTTGTCTACAAAAAGAGCCTATGAACGTGAATGAGTTAAATTATTCAGAAGAGTTTTATGAATTTAGAACAAATGTAATTCAAAATTATTTATAAAGCCTTAGAACTCGAAACATGTGGACCTTTAAAGTAGGTGAATCTTTGACATCGGTGTATCTCTGGAAATCAGTAGATGTATTTATCTAACGCGTGTATAGAATCCTCATCTAAATTTAGCCTATTATCTTCATATCTTCGTATGAAAAAGGAATATTCGTATGGGAAAACGGAAAAGAAGAAGCAATCTAGATTATTTTTAAAAATAATTTTATTAATAAAATAATTTAGCAAATATATAATTAAACTGTTATTTTCAAATACGTAAAGTCAAATGATTTATTGCAGGTATACTTTAGACCACTTGACGGCAACCATGAATATATTTTGTCTTATCCATTTATAGTTTTAAATTTCACAAAGTAATTATAAAATTTTGGTTTCCCCATTTAACCTAAATAATTATTAAATTATTAGTTTAAATATGGCATTTATTCAACATTTTCTAATTAATTATCGCTAATAGGAAAACTATTGTTTTTATTAAAATGTGGACAGAGAAAAAGCTTGTCTTGAAAGTAGTGCGTAATTATCATACACGAAAAAGGTCATCATTTTAAACGTATTTATAAGAAATTTGATATCTTTGGTTAAAAAATAGAACGGATCATTGTTTTTCATTCTTAGGAACTATCCCAACATTAAATTCTTGTAAACATTTTAAAATCAAATAAGTCCGTCCTAATTTCTTTTAATTTAGTCTCGAAACATAAGGCTTTTTTAAATTTTATTGAATGTTTCGCACCTCTGTAAATTATCCCGATATGTACCGTAATGCAACAAAATATCTGTAACTACCTATATAATGGGGACAAGGCTGAGCTAAAAATTTTGTCATTGTTGTCTTTTGATTACAACGTATTTTTAAACCTATATATTAAATTTAATCGCAGTCGATTCAGTCAAAAGCTGTCATTTATTACCTTGGACTTCGACTTTCAAGGCAAGATCTTTATTATTAAAGTATGCGAGATGCACCCTTGCGTTTCAGGAATGAAGAAGGTCCTCCATTGCATTTTCATATAAATTTTCTATAACAAGGTGATAGGCAACACAAATTACGAGTTATAGGCAAAAATATAGTACGAGTAGCTAACGAAATTTTAATAAAACATTTTACACTTTACGTACAATGTTTGCATCTGCAAATATTGAACAATGGATCTCAATAGGAATATCTATCAAAAATGCTTGATTTTTTTTCTTGTCTAGTACGGTGATATTACGTTAATTTTTATTTACTGTTTTGTCAATTATTATGCTTGTATCAGAGTATATTTTTGCATTTTCGTTTTTTAAGACATTCGCCGAAAAATATTTCCAATAGGGTATTTCTTTATTACAGAAATTATAGTTATTTCACAGCTAGCGCTTGATGTAGTATTTTAGTTCCATTATCATGTAGGTGTTTATATTCATTTGAAGCAATCACTCGGCATCAAGGGTTGTATTGTTTCCGGATCTTTACTGCATTTCCTGCATTTATCTTCTTGATGCCCGTCTTTGATTATAAGTTTTCCATTATTTTTAATATTCAGTAAAATTATTTCTGTTTGAGAGAAAAGTTAGCCTCCAATCTCTATGCATGGTTGATTTAGATTAAAATTATATCGTCTATGATGTATATTCTGAGCTCAGGGGTCGCATTTTTCCGCATCAGATTTGATTAGAAATATTGCATTTTGAGACGGATTGGTGGGAGGTCATCAGCCATTGTTTTTAAAATAATCTATCAGTATATTTTTTTCCTATTATATAAGTTTTTAAGTGAGTTATATCAATATGTAATTTAGATCCAGTTAAGGTTTTACTTATTTTATGAGCAAGATCAAGTTAATAATACCAAATGTGTACGTTAAAACTGATATGGAAAATGTATTTATAGCTTTGTTTGTTTCTACTATTGAGTTTGCTTTTTAATCGTTTTAGGAATTCAGTTTTTATTTCTTCCTTCATTTTTCCAAATTCCATAATTCTGGACTGGCTCAGTCCTAAGTTTTTACATCTTTCTTCATTTTTTATTGCACTTGTTATATCCTTACTCCTCAGTTTATAAATTTCTTCTCTCCCTGTCTTATGTTGTGTAGTTTGTATTTATCGAAACCGAAGTTCATTTTTATTAATTATTTCTGTGATAATCAGTAAATGTTTCAAATATTGTTCAGTTTTGCTGTAAAGTTTGATGTCATCTATGTACACAGGTGAGAGAATTCAAAGATTATTTGTTGTCCTTTTTTTAATATTATAACTTTTTTCGGCATTATTAAGCTTGTTAGATTCAGTGCTAAACAGAACCAGAGTAGGCTTACTGCCTTGCTTTGGAAGATCCCGCGTCTGATAAGTAGCGACTTGGTTTTCAAATGCCCTTCTACAACGTTAGTGACATTTGTCATCAGCTCGTTATATTGTTCAAGAATTTTATTATTGTAGGATTTATTTTAAATAGTAAGAGAATATCAGCATGGTGTACCATATTGAAGGCCTTTCGATATTTTATGTAAACTGCATATGTATCACGCTTCTTCTTGTGCACTTGTTTTATTACTATAAGATTATTGTTAATTACCATTTATATCCTTGTGTTTTTTTCGACATCGATTTTGTTCATTAAGGATTTTATTTTTTTCATAGTTCTATATGTCTTCTGACTTAAACAGGCAATTATAATTTTATATATGGTAGGCAAACATTGACTGCGTTTCTAGTGTCTTCATTTTTAGGTATAAGGTATTAACACCTTAGGGAACAGTTCATTTGGGTTCAGTATAAATATATTTATCCATTTGGTTAATATTTCACACAATGTTTTTGTTTTTTTGTATCTATAGCTATGTACTTTGTCTAACAATAACCCTGCAGTTCTCCAGTTTCGTGAGAGATGATTTATTCGAGGGTAATACTTTCAAAAAGCATTTGTTCTGTATTATTACTTTGAATCATTTTAATTTGTAATTTTTATTATAAATTGAATTACAATTTAAATTTTATTATATCTTGGTTATTTACATTATTCATTCTTGTATTCTGCATATTTCCGTAGAATAAAGCTTCCTGCGTTTTCTTTTAGTGTCCTCTAAACATCGTCTGGGTGTGATAGGATTCCTAGCTTTTGTTTAATGGTGTTCATTACTTCATGAAGGCTGTCGTTTTCTTCGTCGTATTTTGTGTGAATTCTGTAAGTATTTCGTATTTTCTCTACTTATATCTTTTAACAATAATTGAAAAGGGAAAATATTCGGATTACTGACACCTTTCCATATGAATTTTTCTCATACAAGATTAAATGCACGGAATGTGAGTGTGTTAAAATTAGGTGCAGATTCTGCACCTTTCCTCATTGACTACCAATTTCAGGAGACGATAATCTTAAAATTTTAAGAAGTTTAATTTTCGTTATTTTGTACATAGGTATGTTTTATTTGTCAACTTATGTTACTTTTAGGTATGTATTCCTTGTTCAGTCCAAACCCTTCACTCCATGAATATCATAACAACATCAAATTTTATGGTTCGGTTCTATTATACATTGAATGTATGGCATATGAAAAAAAAATGAGCTTCTTGACTGCGCATGTGCAACTGTCTATCAAAATTTTCAAAAAAAATATCGAAGATGATTTCAGATATGTATCTGACATTTTTAAATTTGATCCGATTTAACGTTAATAGGTCAATTCAGACATAACTCACAATAACCGAACTTTGAAAATTAAATGTAAAAAAAATATACTGCTCAAGCCTATTTCGTTTAAAATTTGTATATAGGTTTAAAAATACATACTTACTTACGATAAGGAAAAAAATAAAGTGATGCGATGGTAAAATTATATCACTTGATATAAAATCCGTGATAATATGTGGATATTGAGCTTAAGAGCCGTGCATAGTGGTGGAGGGAAATGTAAAATTAGGTATATTTTCTACATTAATCACAATTGTGCATACTTCGCGATTTTACTGTGCGCAGTGGAGAAAACGTCATAGAGAGAAAAAAAATCTATAATGTTACATACAATGCCATGTAAATAACGGTGTATCGGTCTAAACACTTTATCTAAAAGGTACGTATACAATACCTTATTTTTGTGTCATGGTAACAGAATCATCAACATGACATTAGAGCAGTGAAGTGTGTTAATTATCTGTGTTCTGTAATTATGTCGTTCAAATGCAAAAAGCGAAGTAATGTTTACGTTTTGTACTTTTATTTTGATGTAAACAATGTTTGTACCTACCTGCAATACCAAAGCCTATAAGAATTAAATATGTAGTACTTTTTTTCATTTCTTTCTTAACTAATTCAAAAATTAATACAATTATTTTTACAAAATTTTCAATTTTATGTAAGTACAATTACAATCTTTAAGTTTCAAAATCAAATCTTAACTTTGTACAATACAATATGATTAAAAAATTTGATAAACGTTAGCCATGGAAAGTAAAATTTGGTGCTTTGATTAAGCTTTATTGTATTTATGTGTTTTATGGTAGATAGACAGGTGTTACTTAATAATTCAATAAAAATTTATTAAACAGTGTAGGGGAAAGTCATCCAACTATGCACAAGACTTTACAGCTCTGATTATAACGTTTGGGAAGATGGTACTTGTACTGACATCTATTAAGATTAATTTGCAACTAAAATAATGGACACTGCCACATTACAGAAAATTGTATATGGCTGGATAAAGATTTATGATGTATGTTACGGAATTTTAGTACTTGAGCAAATAAGAGTTAAGAGTTAATTTTAAAAAAATTGCTATGTTTTCATTATTTTTATTAATAAGTATTAATAAAAATGTCAAAACATATAAAACTTAAAGTTATATATATATTATAATATATTTAAAGTTGAAACTTTAAATTATTTTAAGACAAATTGTTAAGTCTTAAAGTTTATAATTTGCAAATATTAGCTCCAGATGCGCACAATTCGCCGACTTTCCCCTACATTATCAATATACATTTACTCAGACATGAATCGTGAATGCTATAAATTAAGTTAAAACAGATAATTAAAGCTTTTCTTTCTTTACAAATTAACGATTTTAAATGATAATAACTGTACCTTATTTTTTAATATAAATTACAAAAACAAGGAGCAAATGGCAGCTCATGTCATGGGCTTCTTTTTCAAAAAAATGTCAAGGACGCTATTTAGTTTATGAAAAATGTTACCATAACTGAGAAGGGGATAAATCAATACAAAAGAGGAATTTACGTCGCAGTTCGTCAATCTCGATGTTAACAATAAATATTTTTATGAATTAATCGTATAAATAAATATGTATATAAAAAACATTATTAAAACTCAAACTTTAAAATGAACAAAATTGAATATTAAAACTGAAGAATATTTGATAAACATAACAAAATTTGAACTAGTCGAGTCGAAATAATAGCCGTTTTTTTTATTTTTTCGGAATGATACCTTACTCCATACAAATATTCCAAGTAAGTTTCGAGTGAGTTCTGATTAAGTTCTGAAAGCCTAAAAATGAAATTTCGACAAGACGTCCCGTATTGTTTCTGACGCAAACATATATAGATGGTGGGCACTCCGAAGTGGTAGCTCTGACAAATAGTGAATGGAGTTTCGAGATGAATTTGGGGGTTCTTAACTAACTTAACAATTGTGAAATTTTTACATAACTTAATTAATCCTTTCAATACAGGTGGATCACAGATTAATAAAGAGATTGACAAATTTACTAGTTTACTAATTTTTTAATTTTAAAAGGTTTTTTTGTTTTCCATCACCTCTTTCGCTACGCATGATTTTTCAAATTTACCGATCCATGTACGAAGTGGCCTATAAGTCGTGGCGAAAGTCCTTTTACCCATATCATAGTAATAAATAAATATTTTGAAATATGCTTTATTTAATGAGACTTATGAGTCCCTTGTTTAAACTCGAAGATATTGTAAAACACTTTCGTTGTGAAGAACTATATTAGTTGTCATTATTACAATTTTAAATAAAATTAAAATTAATTATATTCAATATTTCAAATTATTATTTAAGGTAAAATCGATAATATATAAAAATTCAAAATAAATTCATCTAAAATAAGTTAGTTGGTGGCCCAATTAAAACATTTTAACATAACACACACACACACACACACACACATTTATTTGCCCCTTAGCAAATAAATAGTTAAATTTTTGTTCCACGCCACCGTAATTTGTCAAACTGCATTGCCACTTTAACAATAGAAATAAATTTAAAGTAATTACTTGGAAGCGGAACATTAAATCTAATACCTTCACACAATTTTATGAAGTGGGTACGTCAGTGATCACTCCGTACCATAATATTACATTTAACATTTAATCACATTTTTTCTAGATATTCATTTCCACTTACCACAAAAGTTGAACAGTAACACATTTTAAAAAAGTGAACAGTGATTTGTACAAACGAATAGGACAAAAATCTGTTTCCAATTTTTTGTGGTTTTAGTTTCTTTTCATTCTTTTCATTTGAAAGTCAATAATCGAGGATTATCAGTTTAATAGGTAACTATTCATGTTTGCTAACAAAACAATAATGTGATACCCCTGAGTTGTAGTCTGAATACTACTTAATAAAGATGTATCGGTTGTCCTTATTTTCTCTCTTGTTTAAAGTAAATATGCAGAATGTATAC
This sequence comes from Asbolus verrucosus, assembly GCA_004193795.1. NCBI lineage: Eukaryota > Metazoa > Arthropoda > Insecta > Coleoptera > Tenebrionidae > Asbolus > Asbolus verrucosus. Next base: position 8,116 of record QDEB01113678.1, on the reverse strand, counting down.
TTTCAACTTTTTGATAAACTGCTGTGCTGGATGACAATGTTTTGCACTTTACAAATCTGCTTTCTTTCTTGAATCATGTGCTTTATTGTTGTGTGGATGTGAAAGGTGACGTCTCTTAGCGAAATGGTTGAGACATTCACCATGACCGCCAGCTACTTCCGAAGGTCTCGGACAAGATGCCGTTAACCCGATCCTCATATCTAGATTACTAGTATCTAGGCTTTGGCTTTGATGTGGTAGTGTTCACATATTTTTTGGTATATCAGTGCAATAATAAAAAATCAGAATAGGATCGAGTATTAACTGTGTTCATGATGAACCAGTGGCATTTTCCATTAATAAATAAATGGAAAAAAGAATCTAACTTCAGAAAGTATTTATTTTCCCAAAATGTTCATTATGATTATTTTTAATTATGTTTAAAATTATTTTACTGAAAACAAAATTTTCAAATTTAAATATTAAAATTTAATTCAAATTTTAAATTTTAATAATTTATTATTATATTTGGAATGTTTAGGTACAGTTGGGAGCGAAATTAATTAAAATAATGCTTATCAATTTGTTGGGTTGTAAAAATGGCTTTTTTCACAAATAACGGCATGGATGTGTACTCCTTTACACTGTCAAAATTTTACAGCTGTTCCTTTAATTAAGATGTAAAGTGCCACTTAAGATTTTGAAGTTAGGGTGGCTACGTGTAAAGGGGTAAAACACTTTGTCAGCTATTACGCTGTTTATTGCCCGCCTCTGAACTTGAAATTTAATATCTTTGATGATGGGAATTTTTAAAATGAGGAGTCTATATACATTTTAAATTTCTCTTACTTTCCTCTAGTATTTGCTTTTCTTGATAAACGCCTGTCACTTTCCTACTCTTAATTAATTATTATTATTATGTTTTCCTAATTTTCTATAAAAACAAATAAAATAATTAACTTTAAGCCAATACCGTTTTAAAAAAATGGTATTTTGTACGTATAAGTACATATATCAAAGATTTGGGACATACATATGATCATATTTTAATCTGCTACAAAAGTATATGCATTTCGTGATGATTTCATATTTTAAAAATAAAAACTGCACTTACAACTCACAAGAAAATTGTAAATTATTTCTTGATTTATACATTTCTGAACAAGGCAATACAAAACATAATTAAGTGTGTATGTAATATAGATAACTTATACCTGTGATTTTAGTCAGTAAAGAGCTAAAGTTTTTTTGGTGTCGATAATATCCTACTGTTGATAGCTTTATATATATTTTTTTAAAACTGGGCTACAGATAGTATAAAATTTTTAAAATGTTCATTCGATATATTTTTTACACAGAGACACCTGTTTTTGAACATAACCGATCGCTCACTCGCTCTTTCGTTTAGGTTTAGATCATCCATGCATAATTCAAACAACTCATGATCTAACATAAGGTAATCAAATTAATTTGAGCTAAATGATTTAATATAACCTGGAATGAGCTGAAATCATCTGACCTAAACTGTCTCGACCTAATCTGAGTTAACCTGATCTAAGTAGCAGATTCTAAATGATCTGACAATGAGTTGACCTCCGTTGGATGTCTGATCTGAAAAGTTGTATAAACTCGCACCGTTGGACGTTGGACCGATTTTGATTAAATCTAAAAAGGTTGTATTAATAAATTTGTTACTAAGGACTGATTTTTAAATATGGTTTGAGTTGCGATTCTTTGGCAACTTTGTAGATTCAAGTTCATTAAGGGGTATTGCACCACTTTGTTATTATTTGACATAAAGCCTTTTAATTTTTTGTTTCATCAACATCGAGCAGAGGAAAATAAAAGAAAAAAAAAACAGAGACATATTATGTCGTATGTAGGTAATTAGCTGCCAAAGTTGCAAAAGAAAATGGAATTTTTCGGAAATAGTTCCAGAGAAGCTTTAGAAAAACAAAGTTTGATTTTCTTCTCTTTGCGCATGAGAAATTAACTACCAAATTGAGTTGACCTGAATTGACTTGATTTGACTCGAACTGACTTCAGCTGACTTCGATTTACATGAACTGAATTTACAAAAATTGAGAATTGGGCCCAAGGGGTAAAAACTGCATAACATTTGATTCGTTCAACTGATTTGAATAAAACCTGGTGACGGATTCATTCGGAAACATAGCCTCTCAATTGTAACATTTTTTGATCTTAAAAGTATAGGTCAAATCCTATAAATCGTGTCGTGCTAGGCCGATCGTCGAAATGATAATTATACGGAGACTAGACGACGGTAATTACGCTGAATTTAAATTATATAATCACTTGAAAGCAATATCCACAATAATATTAGGATATCCCGCTTGAGGGCCGCACCGGGCGGTGGAGGATCAAGGAAAATAATAAGCTGGTTTTACCTGAAGTAACGCTTTTATCTGTGCCTCTTCTATTTATTTCGAATTTGGCACAAGTGAAAAATCTACATGGGAAATTTTATGCACGTAGTTAAATATTAATTGCTAATTTTCACACGTTACAACAATGAGAATAATCATCGAAGAGGTATTTATAAAGGTTTCGGATTCACGGTTTTAACTTCCGTTTTTTTCAATAATTTCCTCGAACGCTATTCACTGATGCAAAAAATGTACCTCTGTTACTGAATGTTATAATTCAGAACTACATTGTTATTACATTACATTAGTTACGTACATATTATTAATATTTAGTTCCACTTACTATTCTGGAGAAATAATAAATAAACTCCCTGTTATTTTTACCAATAGGAAAAATAATTTTAAATTGACTGAATAACATATTGTCATTTGACGAGGTCAAATTTGTTTCAGATCTTAATAATTATTTTCTTTTCATTATTCATTTTAATGAAATGTATAATTTTAAAACAAATATCGACCTCTAAAGGAAAATCATATACTTTATGTATCTCTTTGTCATCATTTCAGGTGCATTAGGTAATTTAAAGCAACTTTGTATTACCGAATATATCAACTTTTAAAATTCGTAAAAAAGTATATGAGGGTTATAAATTTTTTTAAAGTTTTGGAATCGTTTATCCAATAAACACTACTTTTTTTGTTCTATCATTCTCTTTACGAACACATATTATTTTGTCCGAATTTTATTTAAAGATCTCTGTTCCACCAGTAAAATCAGAATTACGATCTTACTTTATGCTAAAGTAAATTTTCGATAATTTGTTGTATAGGTGGGAAATTAAAAAGACAGCGTTTAATTTGCTGGGTTGTAATAAGGACTTTTTTAACATATAGTGACTTTGATCTATCGAATTCAAATTTTGTGTACCTATTCTACAAATCAAGTCTGATAATGGGCACTCTAGTCCCAGTGAAGGGGGAACGTACACCACTACTTTGTTATTGTTTAAAATACAGCGCTTCAGTCATGTGAGTTCATAACAAATATCTAATAGAAACAGACACAAAAAAAGAAAAATAGAGCGTCGTAATTTTGCATTTGCAGCCAACCGTCTTAGATATAATTCAAGATAACATTCTAAAATTTTATAACCTTGTAAATGAATGTCATACAAAAAAAAAAGAAAAATAAATGTAAGTTAATATTATTATTAAAACGAATCTGCACAAGCTTAGAATTTTTAATTAAAGTTAAATAAATTTTCTGAGAAACTAAATATTCTACTCATTCTCAGGATATCAAAATTTTCAAAAAGAAAGGAGCTGACGTCTTCAAATATATCTCAATTAAACATCAAAAAATCGAACTAAATAATTCAATCGCTGAAACACGGTCTTCCCTCAAATACAAGAACTAACCTGAGCTAACTTGACCTCATCTAATTATACGATTATACAATCTAAGTTGACCTAACCTGAACTGACTTGATCATATTCCATACACAAAATATCGTATTTTTCCATTATATCGTTATAAAGAATGCATCTCTCACTCCCACAACATAATAACCTGACGTTAAAGGTCAAATTAAATGCATACAATTTGTTAGCTTTTAAATGGTTAGGCCTATCAAATTTTCAGTTTATGGTCCAAATTATACCGTGACTTTAATGATCTTGAAAGTTATGATCATAATTAAATAATTACTTAATTTAACATATTAATATAACGTAGCATGATCGGATCGCGTTTAATCAATTGGATATGTAAACTCCAACGTTTATTTTCGAAAGAAAGGTCACAAGTAATAAATCATATAACTTGTTTGGTTGGGCCGATTTTTATCAAAGTTGATACGTGCGTGGCCCTAAAACTAAGGGTTACGGGTAAAAAGTCCATAACATTCGACCGGCTTGGTACGTAGGTTCTAAATGACTTTGACTCAAGGTCACAGGTAAAAAATCACCAAAGTTTTAACTTCTTGGACTAATTTTGTACGAACTTGGTTATGTGGGATTTAAGTTACATCGTCAACTTAAATGACCTTAAATGTCAAGGACACAGGTAAAAAGATACATAACTTATAAATGGTAACGCCAATTTTGATCAGACTTGGAATAATATAATAATATTTAGTCCACTGCTTCTCCACATTTTTTTTTCATTTATATTTAAATGCATATTATGCGAGTGCGCTATTAGCTCCAAATTCTACATCCACATTTATTGACGATTGCTATACTAATTTCAAAAGACCACCGAGTTCAAAGGTCCACACGCTTTAATTAATATTAACACTAGATTCTTTTCTTTCTCTCGATACGGTTTTTTTTTTCATTGCACGAAAACCACAAGTTGAATTTAAAATAATTTTACTGAAATATTTATTGATCAACTCTCTTAAGTATCATCTATCAAAAGATAAGGGTATATTTCTGAAAAACTATTTGACTTTTACGAAGATGGTTTACGATATTATATTTATGGTTGGTTTACGAAAAATCAAGCGAAGCTCACTTGCCTACGTCATACTAGCATACTCTATTGGAGAAATAAAAACCCGGTTTGAACAGTTCTTATAGAGAGCATATAGTCCTTGGTATAGTTTTCATTATTTTAATGAAAATGTAATTTTATGTTATCAATATAATAGTCTGCAAAATAAATAATATTATTCTTTAGTTTTGATTTTTAAAACTGCAGACACGTGAGTTGCGTCACAAACGCAAAGAATGCATAATTGAAATAATTCATATAATACTTATAATAATAATACATGTTCACATACGCATTTAAATAGAGTACGAAATGGTTTATTAAAACACAAATTATTCGTTTTATAATTTATTATTAGTTTCTAAACTCTTCTTGAACAAGTCATGTAAATGCTTTCTGTATTCTCTGATTTGAATCATTCGACTTCCGGGCTTTTTTTGACATTCTATGGTACGCTTGCAAGAAGGAAAAAATTTAAGAATTACTGCGAAGAGCAAGTAGTCATGAAACTCAACAATAATAGTTTTTAATTTATTCGTTGTTAGGTCAGTACGAATTTGAGAACTAATGTAACTAAATAATCTATAATTAATAATAATAAATAATAATAATGATTTATAAAAGATAAACTAAAACTAAAATGAACTTTTCACTACTATTTGTGAATTTCATGGCTTCTGCTTTTTCTAATTATTCTTGAGCTTTGTTTTCTTCTTATAGAAATACCACAAGTATATTTGGAAAAAACAGTAAGGTTAAAATTAAATATTATTTTAACTCCCTGTCGCTTTTTCATATTGCAAATTTATATTAAACTGTTTCCTTCTAGAGAGGATATAAGGCTACTATAGGTTATCAAAGATCATAAAGTTGTGAATGAATGAATTGTTTATTTTATTCTTTGCATATGTGACGGTCTGTACTATTGATAATTTAAAACTACTTTTACCATAAATTCTTTTTAAGTGTTTTTAATAATTTTAGCGCTTTTAGAATTATTTTACAAATAAAGAAAACGTTATAGCAACATGACTATGTTCAAAGTAATTCCAAAAAATAAGCTTTACTTTTAATTTATTTAACTTCCACTGCTCCAAATAAAAAAAGAACACTAGTGTCATTATTTCGATCTCAGAACAATAGAGTATTTCTTAATATTTTGTAAATGAAAAGAACTAACATATACTTCAAAATTTCGAGAATTGTTGTTTTCCGTGACCCTGCACAATTACCCTGTTGCTAAATCATTTTTATTTAAGTTTCCAATAAAGTTTCAGATTGTTTAACGTAGTAATAAATTTTATAATAAGCAGAAGAAAAAATGGGTTGACTCAGAAAAAATTGGCAAAATGAAGTCAAAAACAATGTCAAACAGAAACTTTAGAGACGGTTTGTAAAGACAGAAGGTATTGGAAACTAGGATTCTACAGATGACGTTAGCCGCAATCTAACTTGTATTTTTAATAACTATCCTATTGTCATCGTTATTCAAAATATTGGAAAAAATGGATCTGCACAGAAAAACATTTAAAATAATATCGTGAGATTTGCGCTTTCACATTTTTAATTAAAAATTATTATTACTATACTTCGATCGATCTTATTATCTGGAACATGTTCCGTGTATCTGACTTCACATGAAAGATAATCTAAAACGATCTGATGGTATGTGTGTAAAACGAAACACAATTTAGATATAACCATTGATTTATAACTTTAAATTTCATTGGGAGTTTTTGCACCCCCTACGCTAACAACGGAGGAACCTTGGAATTCGATACGGAATTTGTTAATTCTGTGACATTGCTAAACAAAAATGACTCCAACATTCGCTATTTCAACGCAAGATTTAATTTTGTATTAATCTATTATATATTATCTTAAATTTTATGTCTAACTGCCACAATTTTAAGATAATTCCAGTTTCTATATAAATTATGATTTTGTTTTGATAGGGTCTTTAGCTTTATTAAGTATGGTTTGTAAAATGTTATTTTTACGAAAACAGTCAATTTTAAATTTTGAAATTATTTACCTTTTTGGAAAGAATGTTCTTCGGTGTCTATAGAACGATTCCATATTTTTAATAAAGTCCATCATGCACGTTTGTACTGTATGAAACAGACTTCACTTGTGCACCTCTGTTAATCACTAGCGGTTTTGATTTCTGGGTTAAACATTGCGGAAATAATTTCAGAATGATGTACCACACATCATCAACTACTGAGACTCACTGGAAAACTGTATGCATGGTCTGCAGCTTTTGTTGATATCTCCCAGTTACCACTCCTGCTGTCACTTCCGCAGATGACCTACTATACCACTATACTCTCTCGTAGTCGGTCACAGTGGATAGGTAATTAACCTGTGCTATCGTGAACTTCGGTTTAGTTAAATATCCGTTTTATATAATGTTGATGTTATTCTTTCTGTTTTGTATTTTTGCAAGATGAAACAGTTATTTCGATATAATTTCATTTATAGGTTACATCAAATGTAAAACTGTAAAACTCAATATTTTTTTGCGATTTATTGTCCTGAATTTGATTTACACAGTAAATGAAAAGACCCGTATTTTTTAAAAATCTTTATGTGAGTATAATAGTTAAGCAATATTAACGTTGAAAAATAAAACTAATCGGTAACGCCTCAATTTTTTAAACAATGTGTCTCCAGAAATATTCACATAACTGTGAAATTATTCTTGTTATGTGTTATGTGTTGCCATAAAACAAGCTTTTATTTGATGTATCTCAGATGTAATTGCGAAAAAAACATTTATTTGTTATATTTACATTTACAATTTAAAAGAAAATTTTGTTTTCATCTCGTGCTTGTAAAATTAAAAGAATATGGGCATAGTTTTCGTTTAATTCTCCATAAAATAACAAATTTACAAAATACGAACCGAATGGAATCGATCAAAGGATATTTTTTTAAGTCATACTGTGTGCTACATTCAATTTCAGGAGGGGGTCATGTTCGAACGTTCGAATATTAGCATATATCTCCAATAAATATATCTACCGATTTACAGTAAAGTTCTTCTAAAGATATACCGTCGTTATGACCTTTCATGGTGATGACTCTTAAATGAGTTTAGAGCTATCCTATCGTAAAATTGTAACCAACGATACTCTTGGCACGCGCTGGGCTGGTCAGGACCGCATTCAAATATTAAGTAAGTACTTCAGCAAATATTTTTTTCGTGGAAGGTACTGAAGGGATTCAAATATTAAGATCTTGGTAG